>SCDZ01000068.1:0-208234 GCA_004143845.1 Drosophila lacertosa | reverse complement strand
ATAAATAAATAAATAAATAAATAAATAAATAAATAAATAAATAAATAAATAAATAAATAAATAAATAAATAAATAAATAAATAAGATAAATACATAATTAAATAAATATTTAAATAATCAATAAAAATAAATAAATAATTAAATAAATAAATATCCCTCTCTCCCCTTCTCTCCCTCTCTCTCCCCCTCTCTCTCACTTTCAAACTCCATCTCTAAGAAAAAAACTGTGTCACTTTTCATACAGTAAAATTTTTATTCCTATTCATTAACTTTTCTCAACTTTGATTGAACATAGCTTCCCCTGTGCGTTACCAATGGCTACACTGAGCCACTTTAATGTCAACCACATCCTGGGCAGCAATATTGGGATGCACGAACAAGGAATCGCTGAACGCGCCAGCACCAAAGAACAGCTTAACCGGCAACTGTCGCCGATTGAGTCCGCTGCTGATCAGATCGTTCAACTGGCGAATGATGCGATGAACGAGCTGCTCGGTGAGGAGCCTGCAACGTTGCAGCTGCAGCACATGCAGCTTGCTGCAACGCAGCAGCAGTTGCAGCACCGCCTGATCGCTGACCAGTTTGCAGGACCTCAGATCGATGTGCTCCAGCTGCTGCAGTCGGCACAGCTGCCCCATGACGGCATCGTCGATGCCATTGTTGTGCGAGACGCACAGAAAACGCAACGCGGCCAGCTCAGAGATCAGCGCCAGCTGCTCCACAGTCAGCGCAATGTGCGAGTTGATCTCGAGATGCTGCAACTGCTGCGACTTGTGCTGCACGAGCTGCTGCAGCAAGCTGCAACTGGGCGTATTATTGTGCAGTATTAGCTGCTGAAGGCGTGGCAGCCTGGCCAGAGCGTCCAATTGCTGCAACCTGTCCGGATTGGTGCTGAGCACCAGCGTCAGCGCCTCCAACTGATCACAGCAGTGATCGTCTACCAATTGTTGCAACACACTCGCCAGATTCCCCTGCACTTCATTTATGGCTAGTTGCCGCAGCTGCGGCAGGCAGCTGCAAATGCTGGGCAATAGCTTCAGCTGCACATCGATGCAATAAAGCAAGTTCAACGATTCTATTGTCTGTGGCAGGGCGTCCATTAGGCAGCCCGTCAGCATATCGTTGTAGCTGAGATTCAGTTTGCGCAGCCTGCTCAAACCGCACAAGGCGGTCAGGCAATCGTCGTTGAGATCGCAATGGGGCAGCTCCAGCTCTTCCAGCTGGCGCAAGTGGACGAACAGCTTGTGCATGTTGGACACCGACAGGTGGCTGCTGCTGATGCGCAGCAGCTTCAGGCGACGACAATGGGCGTCCACGAACTCAATTAGACGCTGGTGACGCATGCGCGGAATTTGGCCAACAATTTGGCGCAGCTGCTGGCCAAAGAGCTGGAAGAAGTCGCGCATGTCCCAAAGGCTCAGCTCCTTGAAGACGGCCACGTTAATGCAGCTGTAGAGCGGCGGGCAGCGCTGCAAGGCGCGCGCCAGATTCAGCTGATCGGCCAGGCCCAAATAACGGTACAGCACAATCAGGCAATCATCGTTTAGACGCATTATGGGCGCCGTTGGGGAAACGGGCTGAAAGTCCTCGACAGCGGGCTGACCCCAGCTGTGGTAGGGCTCCACCTTGATGATTTGTTCGTTGACGGAGTGCAACTGCTTGGCCAGGACATTGGCCGCATCCTGGGCGCTCTCGAAGAGCACATTGCCAATTTGGAATTTATTTTTGCCACGCTTCTCAAACAGCTCCAAATGCAACACTTTGCCAAAGATATCGAAATAATCGCGCAACGTTTCCGCCGTTATCCTGAAGGACACGCGATGCAGAAAGAGTCGCCTTATCTCAACGTTATCCTCGGTGTAGGCGGTTGTTCGCCCATAGAAATGTCGAAAGTCAATGTACGACATTATATACAAAATATTAAATGAAGTCTTTTGCCCTCAACTATATTTGACAAGCAACAATTTTGAGAGCTTCGAGTATTAAACATAAAGATAAATACTCTATTATGACAACACTATCAAATGAAAGCAGCGTTGACAAAAATTCGTTGAATCGTAAAAATCCCAGTTAATTATAAAAATAATTATAACTTAATCTATATAAAGTGCATCTCCCGGATTTCAAACTCCCATACCTTTGCCAAAACTTAGTCGATTTTTGTGTTTGATACCATTTTGTTTATAGTTTGACGTCTCTCTTAATTCCTCATTTAAATTTGATTAAAATTTTTGTTTTTACTTTTTTCGACATTTTTCGAAAAAAAACACTGTACTCCCCCCTTGTGAAAAATTTTGAAAAATTTAAAATCTTCCGAATTTATTTTTAATCGCTTGCGGGACCAAAATTAGTATAAAAATCGACTTTAAAAGTATTTCTGAGGGGGTTAATTTTTTGGTCAAAAATCATGCGAAAATTGAGAAAAAATTTGACATGCAATTCCATATAAGGTATACCTCCCAGACTTTGAACCGCAAGTACTTTGCCATAAGTAAACCAATTTTCATGACCGATATTATTTTGGTCATAGTTTTTCCTCTATTTTAATTCTACATTTTATTTAATTTGGTTTTTTTTTTCGTAAAATCTGCGATCCCCTTATGATTTTGAATAATCGGGACACGACTGTAATGTACTATGACAATTTATGATTTGTTTTGTTCTCTAAACAGCTGGCAGCCTGTGTAAACTAAACGTTATATTTATGTTTTGTCAAACAAGGACTTGAGCATCCTTTGGGTTCTTTGCTTGCGTTATTTACTGAGCGCTTGAGAGTTTCATGATTTAAAATAATCATATTTACATGATAGGCTTAAGAGTTGACTTTTGAGGCAGCTCAGTCACGCCATGCCCACGACCAGGGCTGCAACAGCAGCCCCTTTTTGGCCCTTGTGGGCATTTTATGAAAAGTTGAACAATTTGCAAACAACAATTTTACACGCACTAAAACAAAAAAGTCGCCCAATCAATTTTGTTGTTTGTCGCCTCAACTTGTGGCAGCAACAGCAACAACAGCAGCAGCAGCAACCGCAAAGTGTTTTCTGTTTGCTTTTTGTTTTTTTTTTCTGTTTGAATTATTTGTGGGAGGCGGCAACTGATTTGGTTGGAACCGCCCCGGGCGGGGAGGCAGAGGCGAATTGGGAGCCCCCCCCCCCCCTACACAGAACCCACCCTTCCCTCCCCCCCCCTCCCCTCGTTACGCCCATTGGCTTAGCCTTCAGTTGAACGCTTTTGAGGGCCGCCTGGCCGAAAGCAATCTCTTAATTTGTTTACAAGCTTTGCTTTTGGCTTTCTTTGCCAGCTTTCTGTCCGTCCGTCTGTCTGTCCGTCCGTCTGCTCTCGCTGCCCTCGCTAGTTTTGCCGCACTTCTGAAAAACCTCAAAAAAAATATGTAAAAAGCCAAAGAAACGACGTCGACTCGTTTGCAACATTTGCAGTCGACGTCGACGTCGGCGTCGACTTCGAGACTGGCTGACTCTGATAGAGATCTTGCTTTTATTTGTTACTTAGCATATTTTCACCTTGAGGGCAAGCCATCTCCCACTAGACACACACCCACACACACACCCACACACCCACACACACACACCTCAGCCAGCGCCTGGCAGAGTAATAAATATTTTTTGCAGCTCTTTGCTTGGGCGCCTCAGCTTAAAAACATTTCCTTTTTTTTTATACTATATATATATATATATGAATGTATGTATATGTATATATTTTTGCAAACCCGCAGCGACGCAGCTCAGATTTTGCCCTTTTGATGCACTCGCAGCTAACAGGGGATCACATAACTTTAACAGGAGATTGGTAACAGTTTTTGATCTAAGTGATCAAATCTCTATAGGAAATTGAATAAAAGGTAAGGAATTCGATTACCAATTGGCAATTGATTGGGGTAAGAGTCTTATTTGAAGGTGAGCTTAACAGCTGTAAGCTTTACGTAAGCTCCTCATTTAAAAAAGCTAAAAAAAACATTCCATTTAAAACTAATAATAATGCTACTTAAAAAACGACTCTTAAATTTAAGCTACTAAATTGAATGCCTTTCACATGTCAACCCAAACCCAAACGCCTTTAATATTTATATTTTACAGTCAATAACTCGCTTTATGTCACAGTCAATACTAAAAGTCTGCGTACACGCTTGTATCAACTGTTTTCTTAAGCCCAGCACCTTAGGGTATTAGAATCTGCTTTGCTGCTAAGCAAAATGCTCGTAGATAATAAATTCTTTTCCTTATACAATCGTCGGCCGTTGACTTTGCCACACAATATATAAGTATATATATATTTTTTTTTGTACATTTCATATAAGTATATTTATGTGTATTTTTGAATTTAAATGATTGAATTTGGCGTATGCTCCAGCCGAGAAAGGAAAGCAACCAAACGAGAGTGGGCGAAAATATGAAAATTACCTTTAATATGAAAAGGCAGACAGTTTTCTACATTTCCACAGCCAAGCTGGCATCTAGATAGGCTCGGCTATACAGCTATACCAGGGTTAGAGAGACACTCACAGAGAATGAGAAAAAGAGAGAGAGAGAGAGAGGCGTTCTATTTTATTTTGCTTTATGCCTTTATATTCTGTTTTGTGTTTACATAAAAGTGAAGTGAGGCAGATTTCGCTCGAGTGCGTTAATCAGCGCTTCTGGGCAGGGATACGGACGAGAGCACGGACATGGCTAAGCGCAGAAGAAGATGGCTAAGACCGTCACAGGGGTAGAAAGGTGGTTTGTTCGTTTTAAATCAACTTTCAGCTGGCAAGTTTGCGTTGACTTTCTTCTCTGCTGTTGGTCAGGGCACTGACAAAACAGATTATACTGATTTCATGCTGGCAAAATCAAAAAATGAACGTGCGGCAATTTACATACTTAAGTTTTGTAACCTTCCCCACACCCCCCCTCCGCGTCCCTTTCCCTTTTGGGGCCCCCGCGGGTGTTGCCGCTCTCGAATTTATTGGCCACATGTTTTGTGCGCTACCTTCGTGAGTTGTACAATTTGCCTTTTGACAATCTGTATACGCATTATACTTTGCTTTCTTTTTTTCATTCATTTTTTATTTTTTTTTTTTTTTTGGGAGTTTGGGATTACAAGGAATTTCCGGGGATTCCATTTTAATTGAATTTCTTTTGGCTGTTTGTTGTCATTGTTGCTGTTGCTGTAGTTGGCGTGGCTGCTTTGCATTTTTTTTGCTTGTACGCCAGATAATTAAAATGACCGTAGGGCAGCTGACAGCATTTTTTTTCGTAGCATACTTTTTGGGGCTAGGCGAATTTACTTCATTTTTTGTTGTTGTTGTTGCGCTTGTCAATTGTTTTGATTGCCCAGCGATTATTTGGAGCGCAACAAAACTGTCTGTTTACACTCGATAATTTCCATAAAGAAAAGTGAAAAGAAGAAGTAGAAGAAGAAGAAGGAAAGCAGCAGCAACAGCAATAATCATGTTATAAGAATCTCTCGCATATGAAGCAAGCAAAATGAGTGCAAAACGAAAAAAGGAATGAACGAATAAGAGCCGAAGCAGGAGAGACAAAGTTACATTAGAACACTTAAACACTTAGCTAGCTGCGCCCAGGCCCAATGCATTTTCCACCCTTCCCCCCCCCCCCTCCTCCTTCCCCTCTTCAAGCGGCAGCAGCGCGGGAAATGACTGTTTCCCGCTTTCTTCCCCTCTTTCCATTCTCCTGGCAATTGCCAACTGTAGCTTCTCTTATGCCAGGCACGATCCAGAAATCAATTTCGCTACGTTTTTAAGCCATTTTTTATCGTTATCGCTTCCTTGCGCCCATAAATAAATCAATATTAAATTCAACTCAAATTTCGGCTAATTTTCTACACAATAATGTTTTTAGGGCCTTATTAATAAGCGTAATTCGAGCAAGATAAATTAGCATTAATTATAAATAATGGAAAAAAATTTGACAGCACAAGGAAAAGAAAATATTTATATAAATATTTTAATTTTGATATTGAATTAATTAAAAGTGAAGCTTAATGAAGCGGAGAATTTTTTTAAGTTTTTTTTTATCAAATATTCGAATTTTAATATGTATAATAAAACTTAAATTTGTTATTCGATGCGATTAATTTTGATTAATTTAGCAAATTTACTTTGATATATTGGAGAAACACAAAAGATTTTAGGAATTTTAATAAAGTTCTGAAAATACGTAATTAAAAGATTCTTTTAAAAAAATTTTTTTTGACAATAATTATCGAGATATTAAAGCCTTAAATCGAATATTAAATTAGTTATTGCTGCCCGAAATTTAAATACTTTATTTAACTTGAAGTATTTTTTTCTAATCAAAAACTCAACTTTGTAAGTTTTCCAATTTCTGGAACAGCTTTCAAGCGACTTGCATATGAAAGCTGCAGCTGTCTGTGTGTGTGTGTGTGTGTGTCTGTGTGTGTGTATTGCAGATTTCTTGTGTACTCAACATGTCTGCTGAATTTGTCAGTGTGTGTGTGTGTGTGTGTAAGTGTGTGTGTGTGCTGCTGCTGCTGTAGTCGCTCTTGTTATTTTTATTGTAACTCTGATTCGCGCTTTATTGCATTATAATTGAATCTTGAAGCGCACAACTAACGCAGGAAACGTTGCCTGACTGGTTGCCTTTCCCGTCGACGTCTGGCTGCCTTGTGGCAGCTGCTACCCAGCAGCTGCCCCACCCCCAACTTTGCCTGCCCACAGCTGCTGCACTTAATGCCAAGTGTTTAAAAAAAAAAAAAGTATAAGTAAAAAAGAAACGAAGTAATATTTACTTATAGCCCCTGCCCCCCCCTCGACCCCTGTCAGCTGGCTATCCAACCATCCATTGCGCTATCCACCGTTCAGCATTCACTATTCACCCATTCACCTCATACAAACCCAGCCCCTCCCCTCCCCCTTAATCCAGCCCCGCTCACCGCTCATTTTGCTCATTGCCAGCGAAATGCAATAAAAATTGTTTTCCCATAGACGACGACGACGGCGACGGCGACGGCGACTGGCTAAGCTAATGTTGTTGGAAATGAGCTATAAAAACGGGAAATTGTATTTTACAGTAAATTTTTGCAGCACACACAAACTAGCTATAGCCCCGATCCACGCCCCCGTCTATGGGCGTTGCAGTTGGACGTCAACGCCTTTCATGGGGCTGTCGCAGATAATCCGCTGCTGAGTTGGCTTGTCTTGACTTGGCTTGACATTGGCTTTGGCTTTGGCCCGACATTCTTGCCATTTCCCTGTGCCCTGCTTCGGTCTCGGATTCGTCTAACGTGGCTTATAAGCTGCCAATATTAAAATGATGACAAGTTTATGCCAGCAACAAAAAAGAGTAACGGAAAACCAGAAAAAATGGAAAAGCGGAAAAATGCAATTCATGGCAAAAGTGATGTCTCAGACTGTGGCTTTATTTTTGCTCCACACAAAATACAAGCAAGGAGAATTCTAAAGTATTTGCCGCTGTCTCTGATAAAAATGAGAGATGGCCAACAACACGACTTGCATTCAGGGACTGGTTCAATCACAGTTCTTTGAGCTGGTTCAGGCTTATAATACAAGACAATTGTTAAACTCCATAAACACGAAAATTGTTTCGAGCCAAACGCTTTTGTCTATTGTTTTGGCACTTGGCAATATCAAATACATTTTGGTTGCCTTTCAAGCCCCATTTTGCAGCCCTGGCTGACTGAAGGCAAGCAGAGAGAGAGAGAGAGAGAGAGAGAGAGAGAGAGACAGAAAAGAAAGAAAGGGAAAAAAAAACATAAATAACTGCGCAGTGTTTGTGCCATTTTGGTTGCCACATTTGAATAAAATATGAATAAAAACCGAAATGCATTTAGTTGGGCCACGGCACGTTGCCGAAGAGTGAGCGAGACGGGGCTATATATATAGACAGCGCTGGGCATGCAAGAGGTAAAGCCCATCACTCGTTTTGCCCCACACCAGTTTGGGCCAGTTTGTCACCTTTTTCGCATTTGAAAAGGTCTTACTGTAAGGCCCATTCATTCCATCTGTGTGTGTGTGTGTGTGTGTTCGTTCTCTTCCTTTGGCTCCTCGCATACAGATACGATAATATTTGCATTCAGTTGTGCCGTCATCCTTGTTGCAGTAGCTTCTTCTTCTATTTATACCAAATACCCATTGAAAATTTAAACATAAAGGGTAGTTTGCAGTTGTGCAAAAGAAGCTAACATAAAGTATTTCCTGGTTAAAATCTGGTTTAGCTGCAAATTTCTGATTATAAAAATAAAAGTACTTTTACAGGGTATATTTTAGTCAAAGAGTGTTAGCTTGGAGCACTCTTAACCGTTTTATTTTGTCGTCAAAACGTCAGCGGCGTCGTCCTCTGGCGCTGTCCTGTTCGTCCTGTCCGTCTCCGTCTCCGTCTGGAGTTCGTTCCGGCGCAGCGTTCGCTTGGCTTAATTTTGGTCTAGGGAAAAGTGCATAAAAAATCTGCGGCGAATTTGCAAT
This sequence comes from Drosophila lacertosa, assembly GCA_004143845.1. Classification (NCBI taxonomy): domain Eukaryota; kingdom Metazoa; phylum Arthropoda; class Insecta; order Diptera; family Drosophilidae; genus Drosophila; species Drosophila lacertosa. Next base: position 199,776 of record SCDZ01000068.1, on the reverse strand, counting down.
TTGAATTCGACTGTGTCTCTTTTAACCCCCTCCCTCCCCCCCTCCCCTTTCCCTTTCCCATTCTCTGTGTGAGTGTGTGTCGCTTTTATTGGGCCCCGAACATGAATTGGACTTGGGCTTGGGTCTGGTCTCTTGGTCTCTTGGTCTCTGGCAGCGTCTTGACAGCCAGTCAGGCGGCTATTTAGGAAGTAATTTTCGCGCTTTCAACGCAAACTTTTCTTTTTTTTTTTTTTTGTATATTTTCTTTCCTTTGTCTGTCTGTCTGTGGCTGCTTTTGGGGCACGTTATTCACGTTAGCCCGTTATTTGAGCTGCTTTCCACTGCCGTTTGCCGCTTGCCGCTTGCTGCACGCGGCTTTAATGCATTTTTTAAAAAGCCAAATGCGCAAATTGAATGCGCCTCGTGCCGACATTGCTGCGGTATCCTGGCGAATGGCTCCTGGCTCCCAGGCGCACGTGCGCTGCCAGGACATTGCCAGTCCTGGCCGCAGAACGACACGCAGGCATAATTTCTGCCGCTGCACTCAGGCCTAATGAATATTTCAACAGTCATACTCTCTCTCTGTCCATACATAAATACATAATACACATGACATACTCGTGCCTATATATATAAGCCTCCTTCCTTACTGGAATGTCAGGCTAAATGAGCATCCAACTGTCGTCGAGCTTACCAAAAATTCAACTTGTCTCTTCTATTTCCATTTCTATGCAATTGGTTGATATGCATTTAGACAAGTTTATGGGCCAGATATTCAAATTGATTTTGAATGGGACGCAGTGAAACGAACTGTAAAATGAACAATGATTTAAATTTAGACCAAGAATTCCAATTATGCAAAACTCAAAAGGTCTTTCATTGGACAATCAACTGTGGATTTCATTGCCAAACTATTTATAGTAAAGGGCTATAGATCAGAGTGCTATAGATAGAGTTGAAGCTAAGATTGTTACCAATCAGCTTCTTTTATAAGCTGCCAAATTTTACCGTTGGCATATCAAGTATTTTTTGTGTGTATTTCATTTGCATTGCGCAATCTTCTAATTAAAATTGCAGCTCACACCAGCTGCCTCCGCTGGGTGCGCTCACCACAACTGACCCAAAATGAACTCTTTCGGCTTCCCCACTCAAACACCTTCCTCACCCCCCATCCTTCTGCTCAAGCGACAAGGCAACCACAATTTAATCTCTGTGGCATTATGTACCCCGACCCACGACCAGGTCTCAATGCACAGACCCAACTGTATCTGTGTCTTGGAGCTTGGCCTCCCCCTTTGTCCTTCGTCTCCCCAGCCATTATCGCTCCCCTCTTATATGCATGTTTTTTTTTTTTGTGCTTTGCGCTTCTTTGTATTTGTTAATAAACTCGCAAGCAGACTAAATTCAAATTACGCACACATCTTAAGACAAGGCTGAGATGTAGACATAGACGAGGACGTCGATGGCGACTGCGACGCTGGCAGAGGCAGCCATTTCGCTTATAGGCGGCTCATTATGTCAGGTCTATATTCATATACGACCCATCCCCCCCCCCTCCCTTTTTCCTTGATCTACCCCTCAATTGGCGTATGCGTGAGTGCGTTTCGAGAAGCTTGGAAGCTCCATTGGATGACTCCGCCTTTTGACTTGGCTTGTCGTAACATTTCATCTTTATTTTGGCATTATTCCCATGGCGCCGCTTATTGTTTTCCGTGAAAATGGCAACGGCAATGGCAACAAATTAGAAGCGTGCCCAACGCCCGAAACGAACCAACTTGGCCTGCTCTAATTGGAAAACCGGCAAGTTCTTTGGGTTAACTTCAGTGTCTTGCAACGCATGCAGCGCGAATAGACAACACCAATCAACAAATGGACCTGGTATAGGTTACAAGGAACCCACGCATGTCCACATATCTCAAATATCTAAAACCTAACCTAAAAACATATTAAAATAAACTGATTGCAAATAAAGTATTACTATTAAAATAAATGGGCAAAGGAGAATAATATCATACACGAGAATGTTGTATTGAAACTTATGCGGGCCTTCACTGTTATAAATATTCTTTTATCATCAAAACATTTAATATATAACATGAATTTTTGTTCTTATGTATTTTATATACACTCCTTAATTTAAAAACACTGTCAGTTGTAAATTTATTTTTTTCTATTTTTATGATTAAACTTAGCAAATACCATTACCAATACAACGTGGAATTCATTTACCATTGACCAAAACCACACGTAAAGACACAAGCACAACGAAACTTCCAACTGCAACTGCATGGTTCAAAACACAGCTAAACCCATTCGCTTAGCAAATAACGCAAACAGCGCCTGTGGACTTTGTTTACCATTAACAAGACTATGGTTTGTGACATAGCTAAAACGGCAGTGTTGGATAGCTCTATAAAACGTTGCTTCGCGATTTAGTATTTTTTCTCTATGAATATTTAAAGCGCGCAATTCGAATATATTAAACAATGTCGTCACAATTTTGGTTAGTACTATAACACATAACCTATAAATCCAATACACACAATCATTTCCATTAACTGGTTCACACTTAAAAAATGTTTTGCTTTACATTGCTTCAATTTTTTTTTGTTTTTTATTATTCTGTATACGCAACGTAGTCAAAGGATTCAGCTTTACATAAATTCATCATAAAACAGTTGAAAGTTGATTAACAGTTTGTTTTCGTTCTTCTTCATCTTCATCATTATCTTCACTTTTGTTAGTATTGTTCCTGGCGCTGTTTCCTTAACGTTCATTTTGGTATCTCCTGCAAGCTTTCCTTTCAACAATTGTTTAACTAACGTTTCACAAATTTTTCAATTATGTTGAGTTACGTTTTCAACATGTTCACAAAGAAGAAAGCGAGAGAATCCCCCTTTCTTTAAACACCCCAAAATTGTTGTGTATATTGTCAACGATAAGCGGATGAAATGATGCCTGCTACTTTTTCAGGCCCCACGCATTGTTGCTCGGGACGGGCACGCGCCGTTGACCTGATTCCCTAGCCAACACCTCCATAATGCTCGTGGCAGGCAGCCAGCACTGCAAAAACAGGGCATAAAGACAATCGATTAACATAAAAGTGGAATAATTGAAAAGGATTTCTACTACTCACGCGATCTTTGTGGGCCGTGGCCACCACATTGCGATTGGGCTCCTTGTCGTAGGAGACGGACTCCACGCCAAAGACCTCGCACAGTTCGTGCACCAGCTGACGCTTCTCGCGATTCATGGTGGGAAACGAGTGACTTCTCGACTTCTGTTTGCTCTCCTTGGCCAGCTTGACCAGATCGGTGAGTGTTTCATAGACGCTCTTCGTCAGCGCCGGATTGCGTTTGGCAAAGCCGCGCAAGAACTCCGAATACTTAGTCAACAGCTTAAGCTGGGCATCCGGATTACGCGACTGCAGACCGATGGCCAAGCGCCGATTGCGCTCCAACAGACGACACTCTTCATTGCAGTCCAAGCTGAAAGCAAAACCGAGAAGTTAGTAAACTAAATAACATATTTAATTGTGCAGCTGTTTTGTGCACATTTAATTGCATATACACAGCTGGTTTGGCATTTAATTTATGGACTACTCACGTTTTGTTGGACTTGTTGCTTTTGTTGGGCGCGAGTATTTCGCTGAGTTCCATGTAGTTGCCGCGCGACATCTCCGCCATGGAAGAGGCCAGCTGAGCGGTGGCAATGCGACTGTGCTCACGAGCAAGCTCCTGGCAGCTGCGACTCTGCTTGCGATTGCCGCACTCGCACTGCACCTCGACCAGCTCCTTGCAGGGCGTCTCGGGGCAGACGCCCTCGTGGCAAGCAGCCGCACACTTATGGCCGCACAGCAGGCGCGGTTTGGTGCAGCTCTGACGACACTGTTCGCCCGCCTGCTGGCACTCGCCCTCGTGGCAGGGTCGCACGCACTTGTGGCGGCCGCAGCTGAGCGGCTTGCCGCAGGCGAGGCCACAGCTGAAGCTGGCCTGGGAGCAGGGTATCGTTTTGCGCTGCTCGTGGGCGCCGTGGCACCACTTGGTGGTGAACATCATGCAGGGCGGACAGACGGCCGACGCATGGCAGTTGTGCTGGGGCGCATGCTCGCAGCCATGGGTGCGCGAGCAGGGACGCTTGCAGATGGGCTTCTTGGTGCCGCAGGGCACCGGCGGATAGATGACCTCGGCGCCGCATTCGCAGTACAGCTCCTCGAAGCTGCTGCGATAGCAGGGCGGGCAGTTGCCCCGATGGCAGGGCTGGTCGCACTTGTGCCGGCCGCAGGTCAGCGTCCGATTGCAGGGCAGCGGGCAGGCGTGATCGATATCGATGCAGCACTCGGCGTTGCATTTATGCTTGCCGCAGCTGCGCTTCTTCGTGCAGCGACGCTTGCAGCGCGCATCGTCGGCGCGGGTGGACAGCTGCCGGCACTTGATCATCTGATCCATGTGGCCGCAACGGCATTTGACGGCCGTCTGTTTGGGACACGGCGGACACTGGCCCAGATGACATTTGCTGGCGCACTGATGCGGATGCGCCGGCTTGCCGCAGCGCAGCGTCTTGCTGCAGACACCCTCGCAGGTGGGCACCGGATCGAGGCAGCTGGTGCGCTTCTCGACGGGCACGGGCAGCTTGCCGCAGGGACAGCTGGTGATCTGTGTGGGGCTCAGCTTACAGGGACGACAGGCACCGGCGTGGCACGAGTCCTTGCACTTGTGATTGCCGCAGGGCAGCGGCCTGCCGCAGCACTCCTTGCACGAGTAGCTGCGCTTGTCCTGGCTCTCGCGGGTGCACAGCACCTCGCGCTGCTGCTTGCTACAGTGACATTGCTGCTGCACCTGCTCCGCGCACGCCTCGCACTTGCCCGCATGGCAGCGCTGCTGGCAGCGATGCTCGCCGCAGTTCAGCATCTTGTCGCACTTCGCCTCACACTGCAGCTGCTGTTTCATGGCGCACTGCATCAGCTTGGAGGTGCGGCCGCAGCCGCAGCTGCGACTCACGTTCGCCTGGCACGGCGGACACGGCCCCGGATGACAGAGCAGCGTGCAGGCATGCGAGCAGCCCTCGACGCGGCAGCACAGCTCGCCGCAGCTGTGCGCCAGCTCGGTGCGCGTCAGCGGCGGATTCTTTAGTTTGCCGCAGAAGCACAAATATTCGCGCGGCAGCTCCTCCAGCACATTCTGGCAGGCCGGACAGCGCCAGCCCTCCGCCGACTTGGAGCTGCTCGCCCACGTGATCGTGCACTTCAGATGCAGCACATGATAGCAATTCTGGCACGACCAGGTGCCGTGATGCGCCTTGATCTGCTCCACGCACACCAGGCACTCCAGACGCCGCTGGTCGATGTCGCGCATCAGTTTCTCGCGCTGCGACAGCTTTTCGTGATCGGGCGCGCGTCGTGGCGAGATTTGTTGTTGCTGTTGCTGCTGTGGCTGTTGCTGCTTCTCCGGTGAGGGCTGGGCGCTGTCGTTGCTGTTGCTCGTGTCCAGCTCGTCGGCGGCACGCGAGTAGCCATTGATGCGATCCCGGTTGCGATTCCAGTCGTCGCGTCGCTTGTTGCTGCGATGATTGTCGTAGCGCTGTTGCTTCTGCGGCTTCTTGCCGCGCTCGTAACGATCCTCGTTGCGCTCCTCGCGATAATCGTTGCGACGCTGCTGGCGGCTGTTGTTGCCGCTGCCGTGCGGCTTCGCTTGCCTGGCATCCATTCTTTGTGGCGCCTGCAATGGCAATGGCTGCTGACTGGAATTGCTGGCAGTTGGCTCGTTTGGCTGCGTGGCAGTGTTGTTGCTGTTGTGGCTGCTGCTGTTGTTGCTGCTACTATTGTTATTGTGATTGCTGCTGGCCGCCGGCGGCTCTGTGCCCATGCTGAGCTTTGCAAAGTTGGGCACAAATTCGGGCGCCGTCGCCTGCAGTTTGGAAGCGCTAAAATCGTAGCCAGAAGCAGCCGCAGCAGCAGCAGTTGTGGAGGCGCCGGCAAACGGATTGTTGTCAAAGGGCGTGTAAGACTGGCCGTACATGTTTCCGCTGGCAGCAGCGCTATGGCCATTTTGATAAACATAGAAGGCCGGCGTATATAACTGTAAAATATGTTGAAAACACACTAATTAAAGACAAAATGGCTGGCAACTAAAAGATTTCACTTACGCCATAGTTATTGGTGTTATTGCTGGCGCTGCTGTTGACGCTGGCGCCGCTGCTGTTGGGCGTCAGGCCAAAGGCGCCGCCACCGCCAACGCTGTAGCCGAGGCTGGCGCTGGCCAAATTGTGTTGTGTGATAAATTGATTGAAGTTCACATAATTATTGTTGTTGTTGTGGCCATTGGCTGACTCAGCCCCATTTGTTAACTGCTGCTGCTGTTGCTGCTGCTGCTGTTGTTGCTGCTGCTGCTGCTGCTGCCAATACTCGGCCATGGCGTACGCTTTCTGCGTCTCCGCGCCAGGCAGCGTGTTTTTTCCCTTTCCTCTTTTTTTTTCTTTTCGTTCCACACGCTGGCGAAAAGTTGATCCGATTTTGGCTGTGTCTTATTTGTTGCTGCGTCTGCAAACAAACGCAAAGTGAGTGGATTTAGCAAATGTGTTCGCTTAACTTATATTCAATTGGTTGATTTCACAATAAATTGTAACATTTACACGAATTTTGTTAAATTGCTTCGCTCGAAATTAAAATAAAAAAAGGAAAAAAACAACAACTAAAGGCACACTGGCATGCGCGCGCGCGTGTGCAACTGTGACAGCTATATGTGTGCGGCGTGTGCGAGTGAGTGTTGCTGACGTACACTGTTACCTTTTCGCACAGGTATTAGCACGAAGCAACGAGTCATTGGCTGTTAACTGTGGAGCCAAAATGCTTAACTGAACGAATGACCGCTGTTAGCTGGTGGAGCGCGCTGTTATTGAGCTGCCAACAGACACATGTTATGTTTTTAACATGATGGCAACTCTATAGAGCTAGCGATCGTGCTTCGAGTCTATCGATATGTTTGCAGCACGGCGCCGCATTTTCTGTTGGCGCCACGTTTGAAAAATGTTTATTTAAGGCAAAACACTCATGGCTAGCTTAGCACATTAGCATATATCAATAGTGTAAGGCATTTATTTAACTTTTAAACATCCTTCGTATACAGATAGATGGCGACAATCATGCCATAGAGACCCAATACTTCTGCAAATATCAATACGAGTATCATGCCAACAAACAAACGCGGCTGCTGAGCTGTCTGCCGGACGCCCGCATCACCCACAATGCCAACCGCGTAGCCCGAGGCCACGCCACACATGCCCACCGACAGGCCCGCCGCCAGATGAACGTATCCCTTGGCCACCGAATACGTTTCGGACGAGTTCACCATGCCCGCGATCAGCACCGACACGACCAGGCCATAGATTGCAATAATGCCGGCCATGACGACGGGTATGATTGACTTCATGATCAGCTCCGGTCGCATAACCGCCGTTGCCGCTATACCTGTGCCCGCAACAGCTGTGCCGTAGGAGGCGCCAAACGAGGACAGAACGATGGCGCTGACCACGCCCATAATGCCATAGAACGGCCCATAGGCTGGATACAAGATGAGATCCTTGAGCTCACCCTTTAAGTCGTGATCACTATCTTTTAGTTGCGTCATATTCAATTTCTTGTACGACTTTATTTCTTTAAGTTTGTTTAAATTTAATTTTCTCTTATTAAACTTAAATCACATGCGAATGCAAAGTTAAACTATTTAAGCTATAAACTAACTCAATAATATTAGGTTCAATTCAATGATTATATTTACAGAGTGTGCCTTGTTTTTCATTTTGGGCAGTGACTGTGAGGAGTAGCAATTAGCATTTTCCAGGCCACCATTTTGTGGCTCTTAATTTATAATTAATTATAGTTTTTAGGTTTCTATTTTATATTATCATTTTTAATTTTTTTTTTTTTGGTTTTTTGATTTTAAAAAATATTAAGTTGTAAACATACGCTACCTTCCACTCTGCTCAGTCAGAGTGGAAATCTGGCGATCAGAATGTTCTCAGATTGCTGAGCAGCGTTTGCTGCGCCGGCGGAAAAGCGCTCGAAGCGGCGGCAAATGTGGGCGGTGGCAGCACAAAACTGGGCGCAGTGGCCAGAGCCAAAGATTGTTGCTGCTGCAGATGTTGCTGCTGTTGCTGCTGCTGATGTTGCTGATGTTGCTGTTGTTGCTGTTGTGGCTGTTGCTTGGGCGGCAAGGGAAATGGCTGAGCGCCATCTAGCGGACGGTACTGGCACTTCTTGGCGTGCGTGCGCATGTTGCTGGACTGCGTGAAGGCCTGATTGCAATTGGGATGCGGACAGACGTAGGGCTTACAGCCCGTATGGTAGTTGAGATGCGTCTTCAGGTGATGCTTCTTGGTGAAGGCCTTGGGGCACAGCGGGCAGCTGAAGGGCTTGATGCCCGAGTGCAGTCGATGGTGCAGCGTCATGTTGCTGCGATCCGCAAAGGACTTGCCGCAAACGGAGCACTGATACGGCTTCTCGCCGCTGTGCGTGCGCATGTGTTGCTTGAGCAGCATTTTGCGAGAGAAGCGCTTGCCGCACTCGGCGCACTTGTGCGGCTTGACGCCCGTGTGGATGCGGACGTGCATGTTGAAGGCGACGCGCTGATTGAAGGACTTGGGGCAGTAGGGGCACTCGTACTCCTTGCGATTGCGATGGATCTTCATGTGGCTGCTAAGGTAGCCCTTGTCGTTGAACGTCTTGCCGCACTCGGGACACTCGGCGGCAAACTCCTTCGTCCCGCGGTGCACGGACAGGTGATATTTGTAGTTGCGCAGCTGCGAGAAGCCCTTGCCGCAGTCGGAGCATTCGTAACGCGGCGATTTGTGCGTCTTTTCGTGCGCCTGCAAACGATTAAAAAAGAGAGAGAAAGGAGACAGTGTGAGTAAGCGTTGATCAGTTCCGTTCATTGGCTTGGCGGCCATTTTGTTTACACAGCGCTCACTTGCGCGCTCTTTCTAATGCCCGTGCGTGCGTGTGTGAGAGTGTGTGTTGTTCTCTCTCTCCCACTTGAACACTGTTTGCACCCATGCGTAAAACCAGTTCTCACTTCATCTGCTTCTTTTGCATGCTTTACTCTTCGCGCCGCCTCGCTTCTGTTTTTGGGCGCCACCATTTTTGACGATCTTCAGATTTGCATAAGCAGCTCAGTTGCCCCCTTTCTCTTTCTCTCTACCACTCGCTACTTGTGCCCCTTTGCTGCTGCGCTCTTCTTCGCTTTGCTTGTGCTCCGCCTTTGCTTTCGACCCCGCCCCATTGGCTGAGAGAACGTGTTTGCGTTGAAACTTGTTGAATACAAATTTTTTAAAGATGATTTCTGATGCTTATCGAAGTTTTTTGCACATTTTTCAATATGTAAGGAAAACATAATAAAGCTAAACTGGAATTATCCGTTACAAATGCATGCATATTTGTTTGTAGGTAATAAATAAATAACATTGGCATTATCGGAATATATATATTTTAAAATACATTAAATTGAAATTTAATGCATTAAAATATTCTCAAAAAGCTTGTACACAAAATCATTATTAAAGGGAGAAATACAGCTTTCTAATTGGTAGATGACAAACCTTACATGTATCGTATTGAAAGGGGCCAAAATTTCTGAATTATATATATTTAAGGCAAAATAAGATATATTTTTATGCAGTCTGCAATGCATAAATAAACTAGGCTCGCTCTGTTCCACTTTAAATTTTTGCTATTCCCTCAACAATATACATATGTTTGTACAAGTTTATAAAATATGCAATTTATAAATAATTTCTATCTCAAATCTCTTATTTTAAATATCTTCCCATTTCTATTTATTTCTTGATCAATAGTTTACCTACTTTACAGTGTCAAAGATGTCTATCCCCTTGATTTTCTCTATTTGTGATAAGATTAAAATACTCTCTGCTAGCTTTAAAAAAGAAGAGCTTAAGATTTATATATATATATACTTTTTTATATATCCTAAGTTGCAAACTTCTTCGCATTCCCATTTTCTTTCCAATCAATATAAATATGCTTAGGATTTATTCATCAATATTCTACAGGCTTTATTTAAGTGGTATTAAATTTATATTAACTCTGCAAGAATATATAAAATATAGCTAAATGAGGAATCTATCTGCCACTTTAAATGTGTATATAAACATATATTTTTCCCTTTACATATTTATTCCTTCCCATATCCAAGCCCCAATCTCCTCCTCCACCCCCAACTCACCTGCAATGTTTCGGAGCATCCAAAGACCTTGTCGCATATGCGACACTTGTAGCTGATCTCTTCGGCGCCGCTGGCGACGTTGCCGCCCACGCCCAGTTTGGGCAACAAGGCGGCAGCTGCCGCCGACGAGCTCGCTGTCGCCGTTGTTGTTGTTGTCGCCGTCAGATTGAGATTTGTCACCGTGGTGAGGGAGATGCTGTTGCTGTTGCTGCTGCTGCTGATGCTGTTGCTGCTGCTGCTGGCCAGCAGTTCGCGTGGAGGGCGGCAACTGCTCGAACTGCTTACCGAGGAGGCGGCAGGTGAGATTAGAGGTGTCGCCTTGTAGCCAGCTCCAAACTGTTTGTAGTAGTCCAAGCATTCCAAGCAGTCGACACGCGTGCAGGCCGTGGACTTGGCCCGCGTCGGGCTCTGTCCGTTGATCACATAAGGGGCGAAGTAACGTTTCTGCTGATGTTGTTGCTGTTGCTGTTGCTGATGGTGTTGCTGCTGCTGCTGATAGGGCGAGGTTGGAGGCGTTGCTAGCCCGGCGGCAGCTGCTGCTGCTGCGTAGGCGGGCAGCAGATGCGGAAAGAACTGCGCGTAGAACTTGGTGGCACTGGCCATGGCCAGCAGATCCGGCGGCAACATCGCATAGCCGCCGGCAACATACGCGGCGGGATTCAAGTGAACCGCTGGCAAACCAACAGCGGGCATTGCAGTGGCAGCAGCAGCAGCAGCAACAGTTGCTGCAGCAGCTGTCACCTGTTGGCTGCTCTTGGACAGATCCAAAATGTTGCTGGTTGTGTGGGGCGACTTCTTGGCTGGCGTATCCTTAGAGTTGCCGCCCAGAATGCGGCTGATGCTGAAGTCGGTGACCTGGGCGGGCGCCGCCGGCGCCAATTGGGGGCCCGGCGAGGCGGCCAGCTCGTAGCTGCGCTGCAGCATCGCGTGCTTGAAGCCCATTCTCGAGGTGGCGTCGTTCATAGACCCAGGCCGTGTACTATTTTAATTGAATTAAATTTAATTCAGTTTAATTCGATTCGATTTAAGTTGGCTTTGTTTTGGATCAACTGTCGCGCTACGCGTCGGAATACGAAATGTGCGGCTACAGAGGCTGGCAACGGCCCACAACGTCTTTTGGGCCAGGTCGAGATTGTGGCTGAGATCCCTCTCTCTCTCTCTTTGGCTCTCTCGCATTTAATTGGCCAAGAAACGGGTTTAGAGCTGCGCTTGAGACGCTCTCTGCTTGCAGCCAATTAAGCAGCCCTGGCTGCTGCCCGGTTGCGCCTCCAATTACGTGAGCTGTTCCCCCCTTCCCCCTGCCCCTGCCCCTGCCCCTGTCGAAGTGACTGCCCCAGAGAACCATTTGGTAGTAGCATTTAACTAGTCGCATCTATCATAACGTTTATCTCAGATCAAGCGCTCTCCCCGCTTAGTCTCTCTCTCTCTCTCTCTTTCGCTCTCTCTCTCTGTTGGCTGTGTGATCTCAGATTGTTGGACTGGGGATTTCTTTCGGCGCGTTGTTTTTGTAATTAATTGCGGCAATAAAATGTGCGCATCGTTAAATTTTCAAAATGTATTTCTCTTGTTCTGCTGCATGTTGCTGTTGTTGTTGTTGTTGTTGTTGTTGTTGTTGTTTTGGCCGTCCTGCTGCCTCGCCTTGAGGCATGTGTGAATCTTACGGTTATGCGCATACACCTGGTGGCCACCTTACGGGAAGAGGGTGAGGACGAGGGCTCTGTTTAAGCTAGGAGCTGTGACATAATCAGTTGTCCAGTTTTGTGTAATGGCCCCGCAAAAGGAGCTACTGTGCATGGCAGGAGTAGCAAAAGGAGTAGGAGGAGGAGGAGGAGGAAGGGGGTGGAATTTATAGATCTGTGTGGGGGATAACAGCTTGTTTGGGTTTTCGCGAATAGGAAGAGAATTATAACCGAAATAAAACTCAGGCTTGTTTATACACACACACACCTTAATGTTTGTTCTGTCCGATTGCACTCGACAAGCAGGAAGTTCAATTCCTCACGCCAGTTAACTAGTGTCATGTACTTAGTTAGAGTCTTGAATTATTATTAGTTTAAACGCAAAGTTGGCAAATTGCCATAAAAACATTTTTGCATTCTATTTAATTCTGTTTATGTTTATATAGTATTTTAAATTAACTATAAATACAAAGATTTTCCTAAGAAATAGAAATAAAGCAAACAAAGGGAAATTAGAGCAAATATTTCAAAAAAAATTGTTCTAAAATAAATTTGCTTGCTATTTAAACTAACTATTTAAAAAATAAAACGTTCGCCCAACAGATTTTGGAAATAGGCAGCCTCTTATATTGAAAGATTCCCAAGTAATGGAAAATTTTGGAACTACAATACAATAAAGCTATATTATACCTATTATTGACTATATGGTTCACTATAATAATAAAATCAAAAATATTATTAATATTTATAAAAATCTATATTATTAACTCTACTACTATATATTTATACATTTGTTTATATATACAAATAAATACATTTATTTCCCCTTCAATTAATATAATTTTTTTAAAGCTAATTATTTATAAATTCATATGCTTAACAAATATTAATATGAAGTATTTATTTATATTAAATATACCTGTAAAAATTCTTTGTTTATACCTCCCATAAAAATGTACTTTTGTCGTCAATATAAATTGTAAATAAATAAAATAAATATAAAAATAATAATTAATTATTATGATACCTAGCTCAGTTTGCAATAGATAAGTTCACAAGTATTTGGAGCTTTTCTAAGCTGAAAATTGATTAGATTAATTGCTTGTTATATTATTATTTTTTTACTTACTAGTATATATATTCCTTTTTCATCCATTTACCATTACCTTCTACTATTCCTTTCATTAAATTATCTATAATACTTATACTTATACTACTCTTAAACTAACATAATAATCATAATAATATATTACTATACCTTTTATTTAAATATTAATTAAATATTGTCATTCTTATGGTTACATTCCCAAGGTCTTAGGTCTTTCGCCTATTTGTATTATTTAAATTTCCAATAAAACTTTTCCTAAATCTCAATCATATAAATATAATAATAATAAATAATATTTGTTTATTATAACCAAATAAAATCCTCTGTTAATCATTTCTGCCCTCCCATTCAGTGATAGATCTCTCCTGGCTACCGTTAAACTAGTCGCCCAACGGAACTGGACTATATGATAATCCCCCCGTTAACAGTTGTAGGTGCCTGCATAGCATCAGTAGCGGCCATAAAACCGGTGCCAAACAAAACGAGCCCAACTTGATTTGTTTGGCTCGTCAGGGCACATAAATCTCAAGGATCTCGCACAAAGAGCGGAACAACAAAATGGTGACACAGACTGAAGGAATCCCGTTCATATATAAATATGCGTGTAAATAAAGTGGTTTTACATTTACAGCTACAAGGCGCTGAGTCAGCCGAGCCGCACTCGGTTGCAAGTACAGTGAGCATTCAATTGCATGGCCAATTAGAGAGTAGCTGTAATCGTATCTAATGCTTGGGCTTATCTTGTACACGATTTGTCGTTGCACGTTGCACGGTGGCAAGTTGCAAGTTGGCTGTGCCGCCAATGGATAACGACGTACGATCTATGGCCATCCCAGACTGATTGATGGGTCAGCCCGACCGGGTTGCGCCCTGATCTGCATAAATTATAATTATAAACGAAAACTACAAGCCGAAAACTACGATCGTTGGCCAGAAAGAGACGGAAAAGTTGTTCATTTATTTCGTGGAATTCCGCACAGATCATTTACATATGCGAGCGAAAGAAACTTTAAATTTTAATTACACTCACTAAATCATCGGGCCGAGTTAAGGTTCTCCTTCCAGCCCCTTTATTTTTCGATACCCTGTAATCTTTGGCAAATGGGGTAGTTTGGTTTTGTCAGTAAGTTTGTAACAGGCAGAGGGAGAAGCATTAGTAAGACGAAGTAATCTTTCTTTGCTAAGAATTGATGAAATTGAAAGTGAAGAATTGACTTTTAATTTAAATTAATCAATTAAAAAATTTTAAAATGCAGAGCAAAGGACTTTCATTGCAATCAGCATAAAAATAAATACCAAAAAATAAATAATAAAATATACCCTATATATTGATATGAACTTAGACAATAACTAATTTATTTATATATTTATTATATCAATATTTTTTAGGTCTACAAATTGTATAACAATCAACCAATAAACAACATACAGGGTATCTACGTAACGACTACCTGTGGCTAGAGCAGTCTTGGTTGTTTTTTGGTCGCATGACTAATGTTTATTAGCTGCTAATGGTTTGTTTTACAAAAGCTACGTGGCTTGGATTCAGAGCCTGATGGCCGAGCTCTCGCGAGCCTGCGCTGCAAACAGAAAACTCCAAACTGGAGACTCGAGTCTTTCTGCTCTGCTCCCCAAAAGCGACTCCACAAACTGTTTCACCCGTTGACATTTTGACAAATTTCCGGCTGCTCGCTGCCGTCAAGGGGGAAGGGGGGGAGGGCAAGGGGAAACTCCAACGGGGCTCCAATGTAAGCTGATACCTATCTGAGATGCTGATATGCTTTTTATGTGTGTGCCTTACTGCAGCTAGCTCCCTCGCACCCCTCTCTCTGCTTGTCTCTCTTAGTCTCTTCTCTCTTTGCTGATCTTCGTTCACACTATTAATTTTCCGCTCGTTTTTCGCCTCACCTGTTCGGCTTGATGTGGTCATTGTCATTCCTGTTGTTATTGTTGTTGTTGTTGTTTTGTTGTTGTTGTTGTTGTTGTTGTTGTGGTTCCATGGGGTGGTCGGCATTTATCACATTTTGTGTGCGTTTAAACTCTTTCACTTTGTTTGAACCTTTAATGTCATGTGTTATCGGTTAATGATCAGCCGTTGCCAAGTGATTTTCTGTCAGCGGGCGATCGCCCATTCCCCAGTTGTTATAGCTCTCCTCTTCCTCTTCCCCCTCTCTCTGTCTCTTTTGTGTGGCTTCGTCTGTCGCTTTTGCTTTGTTTCTTAATGTGTAGCTTGACAAATGTGTTGATTTGCGAAAGGTTTTCATTGCTTTGGCGGGCATTTAACGGTTCCAAATGAGGATCCCGACAATGATCTTTAAGAAATGATTAAGAATTGATCAGAAGGCTTATCCAAGTTGAAATAGAATAGTGTCTGATCCAAAATGATTTCAAGGTATATCTTGGAATAGCCTTCTTGTGTTAATCTCTTCAAACTTAAGCTAAAAATAATATTAAATTGAATTCATTTAGATTGAATTTAATTTTTAATAACCCTTTTTAAGCATTTGTGTATGACTATAATTTTTAATAAATTAAATATAACTAAAGTTAATTTAATTTATATATATTGAATATCTTTTTTTTTAAAGAATATTATAAAATATTTAACTATTATTTTTTTTTTTGATATCTTTTACCCCAAAATAAGATTTTCGCTTCGTTTTGTAATAGTTCAAAAAAAGAAATAGTTGTTTACACACACAAAAAATGTCAACTCTTTGATCTACGATCGCTGATTTGACAGATAATAGAGTCTTCGCTTTTAACATTCTAGCGGGGAACTTCAAATGGCTTAAATGGCTGCCACTTTCCCAAAACAGTCAAGTTGCATAGCTTAAAGCCCATGCAAATTCCACCCAACAAAAAACAACAACAACAAAAAAACGCCCACACAGTTTTTTTATGCTTTTGTCAACACTGCGATAAAAACAACAACAATCAGTTTTAAAGTGTGTCTGGCAACGCTTACGGAAACATTTAGGAGGTGTTATACTATTGTGTATTGTGCTTCATATAATTTATACGAGCAGCTAAAACAAAAAAAGAGTTAGCCACAAAGACGAAGAGAGACAAAGCCAAAGACACGTGAACATTAACATACAGGCCAACAAAGCGATATTCATAAATTAAATAACTATATATGCACACATACATGTATGTATGTATGTATATGTATTTGTGTAGTCAGCCCGACGAGTTGTGTTGTAGATCACAATCATTTCAATTAATTCGAATATAAAATACGACTAAAAAATACGCTCGAATGGAGGCGAAACGGGCGGCTTTGCAAAATCACAAACCGCGTGCGTTAAATATATCAAATTTCAATATAAATGAGCCACAAGCATAAATCAAGACGAACCCCCCAGAAAGACAGACGGGTTCGAATCCGACTACGAATCCGAATCGAACTGGAAACCAGCCAAACGAAAGTGTAGAAAAACACACACAACGTGGGGCTGACTTTTAATGCGTCCTATAAAACAAATAAAAACAAACACCTTAAATTTAACGATCTGACGAATAGCTGTCAAGCCCCTGCCCCAACAAAAAAAAAGGCTGAGCTCAACTTTCTTTGCTTGTAAAAATGTAATTTATATTGATTTTACAATTCGAGTAAAAATAAAAAAAAAATAATACTCACTTTAATTCGACGTTAATTATGCTAATGAAAACACATTTAGAATGCAAGAATTAAAATCAAATTTTTCAATTTAAATTCGATCGCATCGCATGGACCATTTTTATCGAAAAACACATTTCATTGGAATCGCGTGCGAAAGGGAACGCAACAGGGCCGGGCCCGAACGCGTGTGCGACAGAGATGGCATGCACGTTAGGATCTTGTTTGCTTATTGAGAAATTTTATGGAGCGCCCCAATAAATCCCCCACAAAACACAAAATTAGGTTTAGTTGTCGAAAGACGTAGGCAAGGTTTTAGTAGACGAGTTGTTGTTGTTGTTGTTGTTGTTGTTCCTTTTGTGCCAGAAAATGAGCGATTAAATACAAATTTGTATATGTGTACATAGATAAAAGTGTTATGCAACACTGGAGAAAAAATTATGGCTAGTTGAAATAATTTTTTTTTTGTTAAGGGATTTTAAGAAAGTGAAAAAAAAAGTGGAGAAGAATTTGCAATCAGTTAATAAAGAGTATTTTATACGTATACAAATACACATGCACATATAAGGGTATACTGAAGTCTCTTCTAAATCATATCCAGACCAGATATTTTTTTCGTGCTATTTTTAAATCCATTCTGTGTTGAACATTATTATATTTTAAATTATTTAAAGCCTTTCAAAAATGGTTTTTTATATAAATTCTATAATAAACTTTTCTTTATTTCTTAAGCCTTAAGGCTGTATAATAATTAATTATAATATTTATTAAATATATATGAACTGTTCCCTAACTAACAAATTATAAATCAATATAAACTGATTTTTATATATGAGCTGCTCTTTAAATAAATTATTTTAATTTATGTGTATTTTTAAAATTATTTTCCTTTTCTCTTAGAATGCAATAGAAATAAGAGTTTTTCGTCCTCACATGTATTAATTATTATTTTAGTAGCTTTAATTAATTATTTTAAAATATACTCTGAATCTTTATCTTCTTTATTATTTATTAAAAGAAACTTTGTACTCTTACTTTTTGTATTATGTTATCTGTGAATATGCAAATATATTGCCCATTTTTTTAACTTTAACTTTTTTTCAGTGTAGCCCATTTGAAGTTTTTTTTTGTTTTTTTTTGGTCAGCTCTTGAATACTTATGAGCCAAGGTAAAACGCTACTCGAAACAAAAGCAACGTTTTTTGACTGCTTTGCGACACTCGAAATCGCCCGTTTTTAATGGTCGCCACATTTAAATGCGCTACATTCTCATTAAGATCTTGGACAAGCAATGGGTCAGCTGTTTTTTTGTTATTGTTTTTGTTTTGTTTATTTTTTGGGGGCTTCCTGGCTGCTCCAGCAGCTGCTGCTGAGCAAAATCAATCAAATTTAATGATGTGGCCAAAGTAAACCCAACCCCCTCACCCCTTTCCCTTGTTTTGGGGTGATGGGGGCTACACATTAAGCCCGGTTCGGTTTATTGTCTCTGGGACGTGTCGCATTTGAAGTTGCCGCTTTTTGGAGAGTGCGAGTGCAAAATTTGCATAATTTAATTATGAGTTCTTTGTGTGTGCGTGTGTGTGCGTGTGTGGCAACTATTTGGGTGGCTCGATCGCGATAAGATGTACGGCCATTTCTTGGCGATTTATGGATTTCGTATTGCCATACATCAGGAAGTTGTCGCATTTTCTGAGTAAACCAAAAAAAAAAGAAAAAAACGTTGCTCCCAGCCAGCTTATTCACACACTCACAATTTTCACACAATTAAAATCGAAATTTTCATTTCATTCATAAACACAAAAGTTGGTTTTACGATCGCCTTTTACGAGTTGGCCAACGAAAGGATTTTTCCGTGATCTTCATTCGAGCGCTTTTCACTTTTTCTTTCCTTTGGCTAAACGTCCGTTAATCAGCGCTCATAAATCTTTAGAGCGCCCCTTTTTTTTCATAACTTTTCATTTAATAAACTCCGGCGACCGTCGGCCAACTCGCATACCAAGCCAATCCCCAGCTAATTATCTAAATGACAATTATTACTATTAAAGTGCGAGTGAGGTGGTATTAAAAAGATTAAAAAAAGACATGACACAATGCCCCCCTTATAATTATCACAAATGACCATAATTATTATCAACAAATGATAAAAGTCCAGTAAAAGACACTAAAAGGATCGTAAAACGAATAAAAGACTCTTCCCAGTGGCTAAGAAAATAGCCACGGATATGGCTTCAGGAAATGTATATAAAAAAAAAGAAAGGGGCAAAAATGAAGCTGGTTTTATCTTTAATAAGTAGTTTAAACGTTAGCACAAACCAAAATTAGATAAAAATGCAGCGAACACTGAGAGAAAAAAAGGTGCAGAGGCAAACGATGATCAGGTTTTGATTAAATATGAAAATACATAAAAAACCATTCCCATGGTGATAATGTTTAAACATAATTTTGTCTATTTGGATTAAAATTTTAATTGTAAGCTTCCCAAATCCCATATAAAATACAACACCCAGATTTCGAACTCCCATAACTTGACCGATTTTCATGGTTGATACCATTTTGTTCATGGTTTGCTCTCTTTTTTGATCCTACATCTAAATTTCCCTCATTTTTTTATTTTTATTTTTTTCGAAATTTTTCCGGAAAAAACACTGTACTCCCCCCTTGTAAAATTTCGAAAAAAAAATTGTTGAAAAATTTAGAATCTTCCGAATTTATTTTTAATCGATTGCGGGTACCAAAATTAGTGTAAAAAGCGACTTTAAAAGTTTTTCTGAGGGGGTCAAAATTGAGAAAAAATTTGACATGTAACGGTCCTAATTCCATATAAGGTGTACCTGCCAGACTTTGAACCCCAATAACTTTGCCAAAACTTAACCGATTTTTATTTTGTTTATAGTTTGTCGTTTTTCTTAATTCCTCATTTAAATTTTCTCAATTTTTTTAATTTCAATTTTTTCGACATTTTTCTGAATGCACTCCCTTGAATTTTTCGAAACAAAAACTTCATAATTATAAATTAAATGTAATGTAGTTATTGTATATTTATATATTCTTTCAATATGTATTTATATTACTCTTTAATAAAATATATTTATTTTCAGTTAATGGAATAATAATAAATGGCTTTCAACTGCAAATAATCGTTGAAGGTTTCTTCAGCAAAAACTACTTTTAAAGTTAGCTACGCAGTCTGTTGTCTTTGGAGTGCCACCTCAGCAGCAACAACACCAACAACAGCAGCAACAGCAGCAACACCAACACCAACAACAGCAGCAACATCAGCTCGGGCTTCCCATGATTGACATGAAAATGCTTAAAGTTTACCTTAAAACAATGATAGAAATGCTGCTTGGATGTGTTGGTGGCTGTGCTTGGACTGGGCCAGGCCATGTCACATCTGAGTTGGGGTCCATAGAGCGGCAGTTAAAGCGAACGGAGCCAGCAACACCTGTCGTCCATTGTGTGGCGGCCTTTTGTTGTTGTTGTTGTTGTTGGTTGTTGTTGTTGGTTGTTCATTAAAAACTCGGCTTCTGTGTAAAACATTTTTTCATAAATATTATAAAATGGGAGCTGCACAAAAACACCAAATTGCTTACAAGAAAAACAATTAAACTAAACAGAGTAGGAGAAAAAAAAAACAGCTACGCAGCTAAAGACCCTAAAAAATGTCAACAGCGGCCAACAGCGGGCTTGGGAGGCTGCGATTTGTGGCCTAAACCATGGCTCACGGGGTGCCACACAGATCTACACAAAATCTTGCAGTCTTGAGTCTTGTCATAAAACAATTAAGTTTAATTTTGTCACCGTGCCCCGAGACAAGCCAAAGAGACAAAAGCTGAATCAAAATCCAAAAGTGGCAGCCCGAACGTAATTAACGCATGCTTTGTAGTTGTTGTTGTTGTTGTTGTTGCTAGTTGGTTGTTGGTTGTTTGATAATTGTGCACCTGTTGCCGCCTTTTGTGTCCATTGCTGCAACATAGCCAACAAATTGCATGCCACGAATATCAGATGTTTTGGTGCAACAGTTGCAGCAAGAAAAGCTTGAAGCTAATGCAAGATTTATTTAGAAGTCAAATATTATTTATAAAAAAAACTAAGATAGATTAAAATAATATCCTATTATATATAAAAGCTATTTTTGAACTCCCTTTTAAGCCTTGTCACAGTTGGTAATAATAAATATTTATCTATTTATTTGGTCTTTAAAGTAAGTTAAGATTACTTTGTGGTAAAATCTTATTAAAAAATAAAATTGAATTGAATTAATTTTTAAGCCACTTCACGATTGGTAAACAATATTTATAATGTAATTAAATATATAAATAATATTAATAATGATATTACAAAATTAAGTCAAATTTGTTTTATATATATTTTTAAGCCACTTTATAATTGGCAAACAATTTCAATAATAAATATTTATCTATTTATTCAGATAAAGTTAAAATCTTCTTAGAAAATCAAATCAAATTTGATTTGAATTCATTTTTAAGCCACTTCGCAATTTGTTACCAATTTCAATAATCAATGTTAACTAATTGAAGTCACAAGTTTCGCCAGCTAGTTTATGGCCTAAAGCAAAGTCTGTTGATATCGACAATTACCAAAATTCCACAGCATTTACAACGCCTATAAGGCCTATGGAATTTTACAGTTTTTTTGTTTTTTTTTTTTTGTTGACTTTAGTTCCGGCTACTCATGCCCAAATAACTAAGTCAAATAGATGGAATCATAAAACACAGCACTCGCCAGAATGGTGTTAATTAGGTGTCACTTAAGCCACACAAAATGAAAATGAAAATTAAATGAAAACAACAATGAAATCGCTTTATAAGCAAACAGACCGTGGATTGTTTTTGGGCTGAAAAAGCTGAGGCACCCACAACAAACGGTAGCCTCTTCGATCAAATGAAATATTGCTACACAATATACGTTTTGTGGCTCGCCTTTATGGCCACGTTAATGAAAATTGGCCAGCAGAAAAAAAGAGAGAGAGAGTGAGAGAGTGAGGGTGGCCGATTGTAAAACATAAATAAATAAATTCGAGACTCGTGACATTTGTAAATTGCTTTAGCAAATCAATAAACCCAATTTCACGGCTAGCACTGAACAAAAAAAAAAAATACCCTTCCTCGAGTCTCCACAAGCCATGTGATAATTGGCAACTAATTGCGGACGTCAGTTGCGAGTCTGGCGACATCCCCAGGACAGCTGCTCAGCTGACATCGTGTCCAGCAAATCGTCATCATCAACATTTTGAGCTGAGCTCGCATTTTTTTTAAAAAAAAAATACACTTCCCCAAAGGGGTGCCTTGAATGTGAGAAGAAATATGAGAAAGAGAGAGAGGCAGAATTTATTTAAAATATTTTTGTATTTTTACAAAAACAGTCAAACATTTCAAGTAAGAGTTAGCAAGAGAAAGAGAGAGAGAGAGAGAGAGAGAGAGAGTATTAATATATAGTTAAGCTCTATTTATCTTTACTAAACTCAGCAAAATGTTGTTTTATTCTTATTAAGCTTGGATAAATTTATTCTTATATTATATAGACTATTTATATTCGCCATAATCAAATCAAATTATATTAATCAAACTCTATATACCAATCTATTTCAATCAAAATCTATCAAAAGCATATTTTATTTCAAAAGTTATTTTTAATCCCTTTTAATTCTGTTTAAGACTGGCAATTAAAGACTCCTCAATATGATATAAACATCCTATTAATATTCAAATTTATATCACATAAGGGGTCTAAAAAGCAATTTAAAAAATGTTTTCTATTTTCTATTTTATTAACACAAAACAATTATTTAAAAATATAAGTTATTATATATAAAAGCTGCTTATTTATTAAGATATAAATAAGATAAAAAACTTAACAGCTGCAAGCTTTCAACACAATATAAAAATAAATAATAAATTTATATACCTAGTTATACAAAAAATAAAATAAAAAATGAACTCTTAAGTATAAAAAAAATATAGTAAATAGTTTCTATAGAATATATAGAAAAACTTCTGCTAGAGTATTTAAACTTCGTCATTGCACTCATCTGGTTTTTTAATTTTGTTTTTGTTTTTGTCTGTTCCGCATTTTTGCGCAGGCGCCCGCAGTTCGATTGCGGTTCGTGGTTCGGGTTCGGGTTCGGGGGTTCGGGGGTTCCGGGGTTCGAGTTCGGGGTTCGGGGCCAGCCTTTGGATGCTGCTCCCCAGTCGCGGGCCGTCGCCTCTTTGATTGATGGCGAAAATGTAAACGTCACATGGTTACAAGTGCCTTGGAGAACTCAACTGGACACTGGCCAAAGACTGAAGACTGAAGACCGAAGACTGAAGACTGAAGACTGATGAACGGTGGTCCATTCCGGATGTGGTGTGCCGTGAGGATGTTGACGTTTAACTGTGCCGCTAATTGGCCGATTTTTGCTTTATGCTGCCTTTTTGACAAATGACAGACGAAGCGTCCAAACGTCCAATGAGATATTGTCGTACATTTAACTGGCATTTAGACGACAGTCGTCGGCTAATAACAAAACTCGCTGCGGTGGGGCCAACAACTATTATTTTGCTGTTTGCACTTCCTATATATATAAAACACACACACACACACACACACACACACACACATAGCGGTAAAAGAGGCTAAACAGCATAACACAAATTCCCGACACTCTTTATGCCATTATCTAAGCTCAGATTGTGGGTCAACTTATGAAACAGAAATTGTCAACAAAAAGTTAGTTAGTTTCATTTTATTTATTATTAAAAACAACTGAGCTGATTTTTTTATTAATTTCCTCACACTTCACTCGATACTTGCTCATTAAGTCGAAATAAATTTAATTTTTAATTGCTTATAAAGCTTTTATTTAGCCATAAAAAATTGTTATGCCTAAAGCTTAATTAATTGGCGAATTAACTTAATATATATTTATTTAAAATTGCATTAATGTGAATCCTTATTTCATTTGCCTAATTCAAGGTTTTCATTTTGTATTTTTTTGTATTTTGCATAGTTTTTTTAAAAACATTTAATTATGCAAATTCCATTGCCAAATTGCTGACAGCTAACATTTGTTACGACTTGTAAGCAAAGTGGTTTTGTTTTTACCATTATATCATTAATATTCCACTGACAAATAAGTTTCCCCTCCGTTCCCCAATTTCCAGCTGTTAACTGAAAACGACTTTTCAAAAGCTGCGTGTAAAATGGAACTTGTTTGGCTTAAAGTCTCAAAAGCGAGCGTCAGGAATGCTTTTTATGTGTAATTAAACTTAATTGAATTAAATAGCTACAAAAACCGAAACAAAAACAAAACAAAATAAACACCAAAGAAACAGTCTCAAGTGCAAGTCAAGACCCGGTCCTAGTTATAAATCGTAGAAATCTCAGCTAGCGACAATTTATGACACACATTTTGTTCACGTTTCAAGTTGTGTACTCTAAAATTAGGGTATTTTAAATTTATCATTAAATGTATTATGTGACTTTATGTTCTTAGATATTCGATAGCAGCAACGAGTTTGCTTTATATTCTAAAGAGAGCTTTATGCATGTGTGAATTCAGCTTTGTCTATAAACAATTTATTTTTAATTTAAATCAGCTTTTAATGGATCATTTATTTAGTTCTTAACAAAGTTTTATTTATATAGAAAACACAGCAAATTTATTTCCCACTTTGTGCTTTTTACAGGTTACTTTTTTGGTTAATAATATTTTATATATATTAAAGGGTTTTTATATATTTAATATTTATACAAAAAGAATTAATTAAGCTCGAATTTTAAGAAACTTTAAGCTGTCAAATTTAAGTCAAGTTTTAAGACGAATTTTTTAAATAAATTATTTTAGTAAAAATATGTTTTAAAGGAAGATTTAAATGAAAAACTAAGCACAAGCTAATCTTTAGAGTTGATAAGAAGAAGCATTAACTGAACCACTAAAAAACAGTTTTATTCTGTTATTCAATTATATTTTTTACTTATTGATTAGATTTTTCTATGGAACTATAGTGTAAATATTATACAAAATATATATATATTAAATACTATACTATATTATACTATAGTCTACTGTACAATCTTCTATACAGTACTCTATTTTCAACTTTATACTATATATAATATAATTTACTAAATATATAAGTATATATTCAATTCTTTTCTACAATATCCTTTACCATACTCTAATCTTCTAAATATATATAGATATATATTTATATTCTATAATCTACTAAGCTATACTATACTCTACAATACTATATAAGTATATATTTACTTCTATACTATAATTTTCTATACTATACTATAATATAATATTCTACTAATTTCTATACTAAAATCTACTTTATTATACTATACAATAATTAACTTTATACTATACTATACTTTAATTTACTGTATAAATTACTATACTACACTTTACTATAAGTATTCTATTCTATACTATACTAAATTAAACCCCATAAATACCCCCAAAAAGGGTATTAAACTGTCGCTTGACATTAATAATTTAATGTACTGTTCTTAAGTCGTAGTTGTTATAATTTTGTGTGGCATTCGTATAACCAAAACGTCCGTTTAAGCCGAGTTAAGATCTTCATTTGAAACGCGCACGCTGAAAATTGTTAACAATTTTGATGAAAATAATTGGCCAGCTGTGGGCGACAAACGCGATGACGATCCAATTAAGGCGGCGACAAAATGCGTACGTGTTCATAAATATTGTCAATTAGCGGAGGAGCCACAGCGAAAAGGTATTGCCCGATTCCGAGTCAAAGCCAGAATTGAATTGAATTGAACGGCTAATTGCGAGCCATGGCTAAGACGGGGAACAAGTTACGCAATTCAAGCCAACAAGACGAAGCCAAAGCTGCGACAGGCGACTCATCAATTGAGTTACATTTACGAGCTCCAGTTGTGGCACAGTTGTTGTTGTTGCTTCTGTTGTTGTTGTTGTTGCCCCCATTGGCGGCAATTTGATTGATCAAACGGTGACAATATGGCACTTACGGGTGCAATCAACCGCTGCAACAGCTGCTCCTGCTGCCAACTCCTGCCCAGCTCCTTCTGCTCCTTCCCCTCCTTCTCCTTCTCCGGCTCCCCTTCATTATTTTATAAAGCGTGCGGACTGCATAGCAAAGCGTTGCCATTGCCTGCATGCCGCCTGATTAGCCCCCCCCCCCTCCTTCCCCCCTTCCCCTTACTCCATGCATTGGCATCCCATCGGGTGTCGTTTTGTGGCTGTTGTGTAATCCTTTAGTTAATTAAATTAATTAAATGAGCACATTGGCACTTGGGGGATTTCGCTAGCGTGTGAGTTATGCTCGAGCTGAGTGCATAAAATTGGACTTATTTATGGATTTAATATATAAAAACTAACTTCTATTTGCAGCTGCTGCACAGCTGAAAAGTTGGAGCTTATTGTTATTAACAAATATTTGCATAGAAATAGTTTTAAATTTTATGAGACTTCAACTAAAAAAATGTTGTTAAATTATATTTGCAATATATTTAATTTTTTATTCTACTGCTTATATTTATATTTTATTTTTTTTATTTATTTAACAATAATAACATATTTAAATTAATTATTTATATTTTTATTTTATTTTTAAAATACAAATATTTATATATAATATATTTAATATATATTTAATTTTTTATTCTACTGTTTATATTTATATTTTATTTTTTTTACTTATTAAACAATAATAACATATTTAAATTAATTATTTATATTTTTTATTTTATTTTTAAAATACAAATATTTATATATAATATATTTAATATATATTTAATATTTTATTCTACTGTTTATATTTATATTTTACTTCTTTTTTACTTATTGAACAATAATTACATATTTACAAAATACATAAATTTAATTATATATGCTTATAATTGATATCAGCAAATTAAATTGATATAAAAATCATAACAGAAAAAATTTCAAATTACAAAAAATAAATATATTTTTAAAAGAAGGCAAAATGGAAAAATTCTACAAACTTACTTGGAGAATTCATCTGCCTGGAACAGATTTGTATTTATTGCGTATAGAATTATTAATACAATAATTTATATATAATTTCTATATAATCCTGATATAATATTGAATTAAATGAAAGCATTTCTCACAAATTTCATATGCTTAAAGAATTTATGAAAAGTATTTTTAAGAACTTAACTTAGTTAAAAAAAATACAAATAATTTCTAGATCTGATCCATTGGAATTTCCATATGATGTTAAAGTTTTTCCCAAAAGTCAGCTCGTCTGGTTTGATTAACGTTTCTGTTGAAAGCAGATTTCCTTGGAGCCCTCCCCTCCCCCCAAAATACGAGTAGTTTATTTGCTGTCTGACCTTAATTATGTGGGTCTGATAAAAAACAAGAGCGGTTTCATTTGGCAAATTGCTGTCTAATTGGAGCACACCCAGGTGGGATCTCTAGGCCAAATCTCGGCGAGGAGCGGCCAAAACAAGTTCGAGAGCTTCCGTTTAATTCGCTGACTAAATAAAAAGCAATCGATTCGACTGTGTGTGTGTGCGTGTGTGTGTGTGTGTGTGTGTGACCCTAAGTACATTTCGTTTGAAATTCAATTAAATGCGCTTCAGTTTCGACCTTTAAGCGTTCCATTCTCGCAGCACAATCAACAGGTGGCACAATCTGAGCATTAAAGCGATTTCTCAGCTACTCTTCGACTACTGCTTTGGGCCGGGCCGAGGTGGTTTTATGATCGCAGCGGATGAACGAAAATTTAAATTATAAAGCAATTAAAACAGAGCACAAATAATAATAAAAAATCGACAAAAACAAAGTAGGCATGTTAGTGCATAGAAAATACCCTGTAGAAAAGAGGTGAGTGGCAAGAAAAGTAAATATAAAAGAATTCTCTAAAGTACATTATTATTATATTGAGTGTATGTACTATATTAAATAAAAGCTTGATCTTTAAAATAGCTGTGTGAAGGTCTTTTTTAAATATTATGGAGAAAGGTTAGCAAATAATTATTCCACTTGAGTTGATCTTTAATAATAGTCTAAAATCAAATCAAATTGAATAATTTATTAGTATTATGATTTTTATTAATATAATGACTATTTTAATTTTTTAATATTTTATTATGAATATTTTTAATATTATGATTATTATTGTCATTATTATTACAGGAGCTGTGTTCAACAAATACTCGCAAATAAACGGATAGAAAAGTTTTATCTAACTTTTATTAACTAAATCAGCTATTGACTAAATATATAAATTAGCTTATAAGAAATCGGTAGTTACCCAAAATATTTATTAAAAATAAATTATATTTAAAATGGCGTGACGAACATTCCCACACTTCCTTTAAAGCCTCCTTTTAATGGATACAGGGTATTACGGAGAAACAAAGCCAACGCAATAGTCGTAAGAAACGGCAACTTGTATGGCCGAGAGAACGTTTAAAAGATCAGGCAGTAAACAGGAGGGAGGGGGAGGAGGAGGGGGAGGGGAGGGGGGGTAAGCAGCTAATTAAATGTAATTAATTTTCACATGCCTCAAAATTAAATGCATTTAAATCGGGGCTCGAGTGTGCGAAGAGAGTGTGAGCTTTATAAATAGCGTATGGTTTAATAGCCCGACGTTTGTTAAAAGCGATTTAAAAATGTTTCATTAAGATAAAAAAGCCAGGCAACAATAACAACAATAACAACAACAACAACAAGTGCTCAGTGCATGAGCAATAACAGCAAGCAAAGAGTTATTGCAATTTTAATTTTTAATTTTAATTTCAACGCGACTATGACGACAGGTGAATAAACCATGGGTCAACATCAACAGCAACAACTGAAAAAAAGCCGCGCCACAGATGAGATAAAATAAAATTAAAATAAAAAAAACAACAACACTTTAAAAGCCAACATTTGGGCCATTTACCGTTGCGCCCTCGAGGCGTGGCCATGTTTCATTTTTGAGGCCAACATTTGTTGTGTCGGGCAACAACAAAAAGATTTCTGTTGCTACCGAATGTTGGGCTCCAAGTTAACGTTAAAGCTGAAACTAAAACTGATGCTGTGGCTCCATTCAGATATTTGCCATCTCGCTCGCACGCACCGCTTAACGACCACAAATTCAACGGAAAAAATGGCGTTTAACTGTAACTGGGCAATGTGAAACATTTTCGGGTCAGGTGCTTTAGCTGCCCAACGAGATTTCACCAAACAGCCAAACAGCCAAACAGCCAACGCCCCACAGTTTTCATTATCTTACGGTAATATCGCACATAAAGCTCTCTGGATTTTACTTGTACGCTACTATTTCATGATGATCATGATCGTGATCATGATCATTATTGTTTAGCCTTCGGTCAACATGTGCTGATCTTCGCAACGTCAGCTCGTTATGGTTTCCTACATGGCTTTGTCTGTCTTTGGGCCTGGCCAATATCTACACGGTCGCCTCTTGCTGTTTTTTTATGATTATATATTTTTTTTTTTTTTTTTTTGGTGTTACTTTTCGTTTGGTTATTGCGCAGATTTATCTTAGAGTTTGCTCTTTTGATTGGTGTACACTTTTTTTCCTCTTCTTCTTCTTCTTCTCGTCTTTTCTCTTTGTTGGGTCAACTGCTTTGCTGCAATTTCCGGTGAACGGGGCGCCAAACAACCAACGGCTAAAAAAGGTAATTTCAAATTGCCATTTTATGTTTGGCATCAATCACAAAAAGGTGAAAAGAGGCGCTGAGCTGAGCGTAAAGCTATTGCATTATTTTTTTTTTTTTTTGGGTGGAAGACAAACAACGTTTTAGAAGAATTTTTGGAGGCTCATTATTTATATAGAAATGTTTTACTCAAATAAATTTAAATCAAAAAAATATTTGTGACTATTTAAATTAATTTAAGTTAAAATATTTTCCATTATTTCTATAATGAAATTTAAATTTAGAAAATATTTTTGTGACAAAAGAAAAACGATAAAAATGAAAAATTTTGCCTAAAACAGAATTACGGATTTCAATAAAATATATTTAATGTAATATTATTATAAATAGTTAACAAAACAAAAATGCTAACATACATTCAAAATATTATATTATTTTTATGCAATATTTATCAACAAAGCAAAAATATTTTTGGGCGCATAATAATTATTATAATTTAAGTAAATAATTATAAAGAATTAAACTGCATATTTAACTGCAATAATATTTTCTTTTAATATCAATTAATGTATACTCATAATTTTTAATAAGACAGCAACTTAAAAATTAAGTGATTAACAATTTGCAAATGTGTTTAATTAAACTTTTCATTTGCCATTTCAGGGATTTTAAATTAAAAAAAGTCAAGTGAATATTTAAAATCAGAATTAAACAAATGTGCGGAACGCCTTTTAAACAATATTTTATGAACACATTCAGCTCGACCTTTTGAGTGCCTTTTGGAAAGCTGACGCATAGCTTGTGTACCGAATATGAATATGCAAAAAAACAAGTCAAATGAATGCCACTGAATACTACTCGAAAATGTACTCATTGCAGAGCTCTATTGGAGCAGCTGTAAAATTCCGTTGGTTAAGCGGACAACTGTTTTTAATTGCCCAACTGCAGCCAAACAGAACTGTGAATAATGTCGGCCTATTAAAATGACACATTGTCTGTTTGCAGCACCCGTGGGTCAAGGATAATGATTGGCCAGTTCAAACTTTTCCAGACGGCAACAGCAACCAAAACAACAGCAACAACAACAGCAACAACAACAATGAAAACAACAACAACAACAATAAATTGATTGCACACGCACAGGCTACGGTTTAATCATTACGTTTAAATCTAATAGAGCATCCAGTGCCAGGGTACGAGTACATGTGTTTATTTATTATTTGTTTGTTTAATACCCTGTAATAAAAATGGGTATAGGGTGGTATATGAAAGAAGGGTTAATTGAGGAAGCTGGCAAAAAAAGGCAACTTTGAGCATATAAAATACATGTGTATATACATATATAAATTAATTAATATTTATTTTTAATATAAGGAAGTAGATAACTTAATAAACGATCTGTGTATTTATTTTTAGGCTCTGTAAAAAATATGTACAGATACTAAAAGAGAATAGCAAAAAATAAAATATATCTCCTATATTTTTATTTATAACAAATAACATAAAATAAAATAAAATATAAATTTTAAGCCAATTTTTTATCTGACATATTTGCGAGATTCTGAGCGAGAAAAGCACAAAGTTTATATTAATATTTATTTTTTTTAATATATATTTATTTCTTATTTTAAATAAAATAAATGCAACCCAGCTTTTTATATATACATAGATTTAAATACCATATTTAAAGTATTGAGGAAGAAGAGAAGAAAAATAAGTTATTTTTAATAATAAATTCTATATAGTTTAAATTAGTATACAGCCCAAATTATTAAAGGGCAACTTTGAGTCGCACATTGTCGACTAGAACAATTTAACTTATTTATTTTATTTTGTTTGTAACAACATTTCTCACTTTGTTTTATAGCTCAGCACCACAAATAGGGGGGGAGGGCATTTGGGAGGGGAACTGGCTGCGCACACTGGGGTCAAAATTGCACACTCAAAACAACAACAACAACAACAGCAACACATGTCATTGTTACAGGTGAATGCTGTCCGCTGTCTGCTGATTTGAATATGTTGATAACACGACGCGATCTCTGTTGCAGCCGTTGAGTGGCCGGCAATGCCCCCGACTTTCCGAGAGCTTCAGCTCCAGGCCCATTTCATTTAATTTCATTTTTTTTTGTTGTAATTTTTTTTTTTTTTTTTCTTTTTAACGCCTGACAAAACGCACTCCACACGTACCGCTAATTAGCGCGCGCTTTAAAGGCCCCCAACAGAAGGCAGGCAGGCTGAAAGGCAGACAGGCAGGCAGGCGCACGAGTCGTCGGCCATTACCAGATAACACACACACACACAGACACACACACATTATTGTATACATACATATAGACAGACTGAATGGCATGTGAGTTTGAGCTTATGGTAAAATACCTCAGGCTCATTCATATCTGAAAACATTTCTTATTGGCAATTATGTGAAGTCAATATATGTATCATTAAAATTCTAAAACAAATTAAAATCTTATTTAAATATTTATTACCATTACTGTATCATTTTTATATATTTTTATTTTTTTTTATATTTTTTTCTGTGATTTTTTCAAGCGATTTAACTTTTACTTAGAGTTTTAAATTTATGTTTTCTTTATACAAATATATATAAATATATGTCCAGCAAGACTTGCATTTTACTACTTATTTTTTATTTTATATATATTTATATATTTTATCCTCTCATCTTATAACTATTTTGTTGTCCTTCTTAGCAAAGTACTTACCAACATTTCTCTTCCATCTTTGTAAGTGTTAGGCAACTTTAACTTCATGTTTACATTATTTACAATTTATTTTATACACCTAAAATTCTCTTGATTTGAAATAAGAGTTTTTTGGCGTCGCCTGAAAATATACAACACATCCCACTTTAGCTTAAATTGTTTCTTCAGTTCAACAACAAGCCTAAAAGAACACAACACAAAATAAATAAATATAAAAAAAAGCCTTTAAATATTAATATTAAACAAATAAATATTGTTTTCTAATTCGTTTTTATATATTTTGCATTCGTTTTTCGTTTGTTTGTTTAACACATATATAATTATTTTGTAATTTCGTGTAAATTTCTCGTTGACATCTTAAATGCTAAATATTATGTACAAATATCCATCGGTAGTGTTGTCAGTGTGTGTGTGTGTGTGTGCATTTTTTTAAATACTCGTGATTTGCTTAAGCAATAAATAAACAAAAATAGTTGTTTTCGGATAGTTTCGTTGAATTGAAATTCTTGTAAATAGATACTTTTGTTTTTTTATATGAAGCGAGTGCGAAGTTTTATCCTTGTTTGTTTTCTCTCACTTTGTCTGTCTTTTTGATATACATATAAATATATATATATGGAAGGAACAATGGACGACACATGCGTTGTTTTTGTTTTTGTCGTTGTTTATGTTTGTTTAGTGTGTGTGTGTATCCTTTTTGATTGCTTAAATATCAGAGCACTGCAAGGAGTACCAAAAGCGTGCTATTATTAATAAGTTTAGAGGCCAGAAAGATGTAGCAAAAAATAAGCAAATTCGTGCTAGTAAAAATGTAATAGATTTAAGTTAAGAATAGTTATTAAAAACAATTAATGTGTACTCCTTGCAGTAACCGCTTATTAGTAATATTTGTAATAATTAATCGCTTACTGGCAACATAAATGCAAAAAACGTAATATTTCAACTTTTAACAAATTTTTTTTTGTGTTTTTTTCTTTTTTTTTTTGGTTTTATGCTAACAACATTTACTACCGAAAAACATTTAACGGCTAAAACGCTAAACAAAATTCGTTTCACATTTCGCACAGCGTGACACAAAAAACGACTAGAAAAACACTTTGGGGGAATTTAATTTGTCAGTTTGGTTTTGTTTTGTTTTTTTACCACTAAATATGTATAAGTTATTTAGTTGCTTCCAACTCTGGACAAGACACACATTCAGCAAATTGCTCATATCATCAATATGTTGGTGAAAGATCGTTTAAAACAGATGGACCAGATGGGTTCTCGTGCATAGAAAAAACTATTTACAATGTGCGTTTTCTCGGGCTAAAGATACTAATTTTTGTTTTTAGTTTTTTCTAGTGTAGATTAAGCTTAATTATCCGTATAATTCTGCTGATGCTGGTGCTGATGCTGCTGCTGCTGCTGCTGTTGCTGCTGCTGCTGTTGCTGCTGATGATGATGATGATAGTACATGGAGGAGCCCGCCTGTGTGGAGGATGAGATCGATGTGGTCGCAGTTGATGTTGAAGCTGGCTTAATCGCGGGCTTGATATCGTCTATTTGTATTAGCTGCTCGATGGGTATTAAGGACAACTCGCCGCCGACAGGCTGCGGCATAGGCAGCTTAGCTAAAGCCTGAAAAGAGTATACGTTTAGTCGTTGTTGTTTATTATTTAGTTGCTGTTACTTACCTTGGCATGCTCTACGGCAATTGTGGCTGCCTTTTCCGCCTCGCGTTGTCTGCGCTCCTTCAGCTTTAAGGAGAAAATGGCCACGGAACGCGCGCTTTTGACCAGCTTCTGTTTGAGCCGCGATTTCTTGGCCGCCAGTTCGGCAGCTAAAAGAAAAAGTAATATTTGATTAGTTGCAGTATTTATATTATTATTTAAGCACTCACCCTTGGCCTCATCGTCTGTATTGCCCGCGGATGTTGATGCAGTGGCTGCTGCTGCTGCCGTTGCCGCTGCCTGTTCCTGCTCCTTTTCCTTCTCTCTTTCCTTCTCTCTTTCCTTCTCCTTCTCCCTTTCCTTCTCCCTTTCCTTCTCCCTTTCTTTCTCCCTTTCCTTCTCCTCCTTCAGCTGTTTCTTGTGCGATGAACTGGACGAGGAATTGGATAGGGCGCCAACGCTGGGACGTGACTGTGAATTGCTGATGCTGCCGCCAGCGCCGGCGCCGGCAACGGGACTAAAAACGCTGCCGCCGCCGCCCGACGATGACGACGAGGATGCCACAATATGTTGCTGCTGCTGTTGTTGTTGTTGTTGCAGAGGCGTGGCCAGCATGTGGCCCGAGGCGCCCGTCTTCAGAGCCACATTGCTCCACGACGGCGCAGGCTTCAGGATATCCGGGTTGTCTGCAGTGTTGCCGAGCTCCTTAAAAGGCGTATATATATACATATAGATTATTGGACGATCTTTAGGTGCTTCGACTCCTCACATAACTACACACATTGAAAGCTTGATTCATGCACATGAAATGAGTTTAGTATGAATGTGTTTTATTTTTTATTTTTTTTGAAGCCAGCGTGAAATTGTTCATACAGTGTGTGAGATAAAGCAGCTGCCATGCCAGTTTAAAACCTTAAAAACTATATTGTTTATATATATTTATATTTATTTTTTTTTTTTTGTAACTGCCTGCAAGAAGAACCCAACAAAAATGCTTCAATTGCGAAAGCAAACATATATATACATATATATATATATAAAGTTATATGGTGATTATTGTCAGGCACTATATCTTAACCCAACTTGAATACACATCGATTAACATATAGACACGATATGGGGCTTGGATATATATATATATAGAACAGATCTCTCCACTACCTTGGCAATACAATCTATGCTTCTATGCAGGTTCGCATTATCGTTCACTTTCAAACGGGACATCCATTCGGGTGCGTGTAGTTTAATATGTAGTTTATCCTTTAAACAGGAGAATGATGTTAGATTTCTTTTATGTTGATGGGTGTTTTGTGAACTTAATGAATGGGTTATGTATTCCCTATACATAAGTATATATACATTTAATTATAATCTAAAAATAACTTTAGTTATAAATTAATCTTTTTTTTCGAAAATTCCCCTTAAGACTTATTTTAAAAGTAATTCTTTACATTTGCTCTAAACAACTTTAAAAGCTTTCTATATAGTTTATTAATATTTAATGTTATTTTTTTAGCATTTATTTATTTTTTGATTTTGAACTTTTGTTTAAGCACTTTCGTTTGGATATTTTGGGATATATAAACTAACTTGTTATCTAAAGACTTTATGGTAAATTGAGAATAAAGAAAATTAAATTTATATTAGATATCCATATTATTTAAATCGAATATTTATTATTAAGGGAGCAGATTTTAAATACCTTGCTTTCTACCACATTTTAATTGTTCCCTATTTTACCCAGCTAAGTTCTCATTTGTTAAAGTGTTAAAAAAAATTTAAGAATTAATTTAAATAATAAAAAAACTTTAGCAATCTACTCACAACATCAAACCACAATTTTTTTGTGGTATTTGGTGTCGTATTACAAGCTAATTAGCTAGCACTAAGTTTGTTAAGTAGGATTTTTGGTCAAGTATCGAGGATTTCAGACTACGCACACTTAAGGAGAGTGTTAAGCTATGGGTTAATATTAGATTGTGAAACGAGTTTTCTTAGAGTTAATTTAGAGCTAGAGGAAAATGAGTGAAATAAGTAGAGGAAAATGTTGCTGCTTATGTCTTACGCTCATCTGGGAATGAGTTGCGCTCTCGCCGGATATTTTACGTGTCCTGCCGTACGGCGGAATCTCGGCGATTTTTGTTGTTGCCTGTTGCTGCTGCTGCTGCTGCTGTTGTTGTGGTTGCTGCTGCAGCTGCAGCTGCCGCATCGTGGCACGCTGTGGACTGCTGCCGGTGCTGCTGCCGGTGTGATCGGCCGAATCACTTGATTTCTTACGGAACGGCGGTATATCTTGTATATGCATCGATTGCAGGCGAGCTGCGTAGCTGGCAGCGGCTGAGTTCAGGGCTAGCGTGCTGGCTGAAGCGCTGTTAGGTGCCATATCATAAGCGAGAGATAAAAGAGAGAAACAGAGAAAGAGAGAGAGAGAGGAAAAAAACACACATATACATATAAATGTATAGAGTGAAAATTGTAAGATACTAATAAGAAAAAAAAAATGGTGTGTATATATATCAGAGGTATTCCGTTAGCTAGAAAAGCATAAACTTAACTAACCACTTACTGGAATACCCCTACTTAAAATGTAAAATAGCAAAAATTTCTTTTAAAAAAGAAGTATTCTTATTTATTAGAGGTATTCCGGTAGCTAGAAAAGCATAAACTAAACTAAGCACGCACTGGAATACCCCTATTTAAAATTTAAAAATAGTAACATTTTTTCAAAAATAGTTGAGTTTATATATTAGAGGTATTCCGTTAGCTAAAAAAGCATAAACTAAACTAAGCACTCACTGGAGTACCCCTACTTAAAATGTAAATAGTAATTTTTCCTTTAAAAAAGAAGTGAGTTTATATATTAGAGGTATTCCAGTAGCAAAAGATTTAAAATTTCAGATTTGGAAACTAATTTAATATTAAAAATCTTTTTATAAGCAAAATAAAATGTATACACACACTTACCAGAATACCCCTATTTAAAATATTGTAATAGTAACATTTTTTTAAAAATAATTCATTTGAAAATATATAAAATTAACTATTATTAAATATAAGCAGCTTGTAAAGTGAAGAGTTTGCCAATTGAGAGAACAGTTTCTTTTTTTCTTATAAAAATTTTGAGTTTCGGAAAGCGAAAACAACAACAACAACAACAACAACACACAGCAAAAATGAGGGCACAAAAAAAATTTCAATTAGTAGTTTTGTGTGTGTTTCTCTTTTTTTTTAGTATTAGTGTTTTTTTAGGTATTGTTTTTTTTTTTTTGAAAATGGCAATTTACCCGCTCAGCAGCTGCTGTTGTTGTATTCGTTGGCTGTGCGTTGGCAGAGCGCTCAAATTGCGCACCGAATATCCAAGAAATGGGGGTATTTCCGGTATGAAGAATTGCGATTTTAGCCTACAACTTTTACAAGCGCTATAAAAGATGTTGTTTTTTATGCATTTATACACATACAAATATAATTTAAAAATTATAAGCTCAGTACAGAGGGAAGGTAAAGAAACATATTTAGCAATATTTAAAGTGCATATAAATTTAATATATATGTAAATATATATTTTGTGTGTGTGTGTGTTTGTGTGTTTTATTATTCAGCCTTTTGCAATGGACTTAATTGACTTGGCGTGTGCGAAACACTTAACAGTGAACTCCTTAATAGGTTTGCGTTCAACTCACCCATTGCCATCCTGATGCAAGCTGCTCAGCGAGGCGCCACCGTGCGGCGGCGTCGATTCATGCAACGGCCTAATAAGTATTGTGCTCGTCTGCAAGTCAACATTAATTTTTAATTTTATGCCCGCTTATTTTATTTTTATTCACACGCACCTGCGATGGCGGCGAATCGGGCGAAGAGTCACGATTCTCGTATATATTCACATCGGCCTCAATGCTGCGGCCGTAGCTGGCGGCCAGTTCGTGGCCATAGAGCAGCAAATCCTCGGCCAGTTGACTCTCCATGGACTGATCGAGCGTGGTCTCCGCACCAGCTAAAGATTCCTCCTGCTCTGGCTGCGTGGACGTTGTCGAGGGCGGCGTCGGCGGCGTGGGACGCGGCGAGGTGCCCTTGCACTGCATCTCCCGACGGCAATGCTCGGCCCGGGCTATCTCCGCCGCCAGCCACGAGGGCAGCTCCGGCAGCAGCCAGGTCAACGCCTGCCGCAGTCCCAACATGATGTGCTGCATATAAATATAAATAAGAAAAACAGTATAAATAAAGGAATGTCCAAGATCAGAAATGTCTACTTCTATTGGTAAGAAATTGCATTAAAAGTGTTTTTTATAATAATAGTGTTAAATATAATCAGAAATACGCTAGCCTTTAATCTTATTATTATTAAGTTAGCTCTTTAAATTCATAAAAATAAATAATAATCCACAAAAATATTTGCCTAAGCTTTCATAAGGAAGGTTCCACAAAAAACTGAGCACAATAATAATATGTATATAGATGAAATTATAAGTTAAGCCCACCTCCAGTGTAACTATCAATATTATAGTCTGTGCGGTGGTCAGGCCCGGCCACAGTCGGGACACCTGCCCGGAGAGGCCAATCAGGGCGCAGTTAACGATGACCGCGGCCAGCGACAAAATGCTCAACGCATTCTGCCAGGTGCCAATGTTGGCAACGCGCTGTCCAAACGGCCGCTGATGGACGTGGGCCAACTTAAAAGCATCCGAACGTATTTCCATCAGATTGTTGATCAGCGCACAAATTCCCGCCAGAGGGAAGGCAGCCGAGAAGAGCACCACATAGCCCATCTGGACCAGCATCTCCAAATGATCCGAGAAGGTGCCATCGTACTGTAGGAAATTAAACAAAAATAATGGTTAATATAATATTTAACATCATTTACAGTAATAGAAAAGGAAGTTTATAAAAACACAATTTTTATATTTACTG
Source organism: Drosophila lacertosa (assembly GCA_004143845.1). NCBI lineage: Eukaryota > Metazoa > Arthropoda > Insecta > Diptera > Drosophilidae > Drosophila > Drosophila lacertosa. The sequence goes on along the minus strand of SCDZ01000068.1, from coordinate 161,229 downwards.
CTAATATCACCTTATATAAAGAGCTTTCAATTTCAGCCTGTCCAATATTTCTCTTGCCCGCCGCCTGCTGCAGCTGCTCCTGTTGTGTGGGCGTGGCAGCTGCCTCCGCCTTTAGCTTCTCCTCGGCCGTGGCCAGCTCCTCGGCCAGACTGCGATTAACATGTTGGGTGGGACTGAGAGCGCCCCACATGTTGAAGCTCAGCTTGGCCAGTTTCCATTGCTCCAGAACATAGGGTATAGCCGACTCGCGTAAATTGCCAATTATTTGACGGGAGATGAGCAGACCAGCAAGTTGCTAACAATAAGAAAAATGTATTAATTAACAAACAAATAAATAAGGAGCAATTAAAAACTCACCTCCTTAAGTTTATCCTCATCGCGCAAATAGAAAGCAATGTAGAAAAGCGACAGAAACGAGTTGACAAATTGGAAAAGCGCAACTTTGGCTATCAAATGATTTTCGTATTTCGATTGCAAACGATAGTTTTCTATAAAAAAAATAATAAATATTAAAGTTATTATATTAATGTTATTTTATGCAACTCCCACCTCGATCATTAAGCCAAACGGCCAGCTTGAAGTAGGCCTCGTCCATCAGGGTAATAGCGCCAGCCAGCAGCACCTTGGGTATTACACTCAGGCAGCACAGGACACTCTCCTCGGGCAGCTTGGAGTCCCACCAATCCTGAGGCACGAAAAAAATACAAACAAACAAAAATAAATACAAATAATAATAAAACAAATAAAACTAATGAAGGCTTCATTCACGCAAAATTAACCAGGTGAATTGTGGAGGGAAGGAAAATTGGCTCATTTTGAGCACATTAACAACATTAATCAAACTGTTTCACAGGTTGCCCAACTCGTTTAATAAATATCTCATTTCGTTTGGCCAGCAAGTCAATTAAAACACACGCACTTCATTTAACCATATTCGAGGCTTAATTTGAACACATTAAGCAGGATCCGTTGAGCGGAGATGTTTTTTTTTTAATGAAATCCTTTTGTTTAACATTGTCCAAGGAAGCAAACTGACATATGCTGTCTCCGGAATCAACTGACAATAATTAAAGCATACTTCATTTATTAATGCAGGAACAATAATGGATGACTCTGAGATACCCTTTAAATTTAGTGATCTGTCACATTTCCATACGCTTTACTTTTAGATCTAGATTAGATACCTCTTGATTTTGATAGTGAATCAAAGATACTTATTAAATTGAATAAAAACTGCCGTTAAATAGGTTAACATACGCTACTTTATCTAAATACCCCACATATATTTAACATTTTAATAATTTAATCCCATTATACAAAATTTTATTTATTTTCAAATTTTTATAAATTTTAAATTTTAGCCATGAATTGTCATTTATAATCATTCCGTATTTAAATATTATGCATTTTATAAAAATCGACTTTAAACTTAATTCTGAGCTGGTTAAATTTTTTGTAAAAAATCACTCAAAAATTGCACAAATTTTTACTAGTAAAGCTCCATTTACTCAAGGAGAAAATCTAGATTTCAAATTGCTGTAAATTTGTCAAGAGTTAAAAATTACGTATTTTGAGAGAAATATTTTTTTTAATTTTTTCTTGGAAAAAAACATCTTGTAAAAAAAAATTATTTTTACCTTTTTTTTAGGCTTTTGAAATAAAAGAACAAAAGTTTGCGCTTTTTAAACAGCGCTCACTTTCCTATTTGTGTGTGTGCGTGTGTGTGAGAGAGGCAAGGTGCGTGTGTGTGTGTGTGTATTCAGGTGTATGCGCGTCTCTTTTGTGTTGTTGTATAATTTTCAACTTAATTAGCAGCTTGTTGTACGAAAGTAGTTGGCTTAACCGCCAGCTGAATTTCATAATTTACGCAGCACAGGACAAAAGGACAAAAGGACACCGCATAATGAACGACTACGAGTGCAATATGCTGGCTGCATTTAAATTACAACATATTATGTGAAAAGTTAACAATTGAGCTTTTAACAGCTGTTACTTAGTTAACGGGTTCTTTAATTAAATGCAAATGAGAGAAAAATCAGAAAGGAAAGTTAAAATAAAAATACTGAATTTCAGTTAATTTCTATAAAGTAAATTAAGTTGAGACGTAAACTATATTAATATATTATATCTATATATTATCTATATCTATATCTATATAATATATCTATATCTATATCTATATATAATTTTTCTATATATTATATAGTTTTCCCCTCACTTTTTATGACCACCATATACAAGTCCAGTCCCATATTAAATTATTCTGTAGCTCCAGCCCAGGCAGCTGTCATTTCCATTAGCCGGACATTAAGTCTGGCCTTCCTCAATTCCGTTAGCTGTCGCTTGGGCACACAGGTATTTAGTTGTTTTACAACACTGGGCGACAGTGGCTGCAGCCTGTAGCTGCCAGGCCTCATTACGGCAACATTTAAGCGCTTTGAAATGTTCAAATGCCATTCAGCTTAAAGTTGTATACCCTTTAGACAAGTGTTAGGTGTAGGGTATATTGGTTTATTAGAGTAGAAGGCAACGCAAAACACATTTATTATATATAAACTTGATGTGAGCGAATGAGTAAAGTAAAAAGGATAACAACTGTTTTTTTATTTTTCTTAACTACAGAGTATCTTTTAGTCAAGCAACCTTTAGGTACTTTATTATCCCACATGAAGCCTTGCAACATGCACGTTTGCAAGTGCAGCACAGCAACAAAGTGCATTAAACTAAAATGGCAGCAGCAGCAAAAACGACAACAATGAAAAACATGTCAATTGTCAGGTCAGCTTGTGGAAAGTCCAAGTTAGCTGAGTTGGTTTCCATTTGTTGACTCTACCAAAGGGGAGGGGGCAGGAATAACGGAACGTGTCCACAAAGTGGCAACTCTTTAACACTTGTGCGTGTGTGAGAAGTCAATTTTCATGCTGTGCTTCTGTTCCTACTTCACAGCACTTAAATCAATACATTTAAGAGGATTTTCTTTTATTTGATTTACACCACTTGAAAAGGGTATTTCAGCTATGTGATCAACATGAAAGATTAAATCAGAAAATTTACTATTAATACTTAATTTAACTGCATAACTAGACAATAGACTAAGTTGGCTTTGAAATTTAACTTATAAGTTCATTTTAACGTGTTAATAATAACAGAATAATTAAATCCTATACATTTAAAACATTAAAAAAAATAAAAAAATTAATACTTAAAGTGCAACATCTTCAGCAAGGGTATTCATTATGCGGTTACACAAAAATAAATAATCTCTTATATTTTTTTTTATCATAAAATAAGTAATTTGTTAGAATAAGCATATATTATTTATTAATATCTAGAACTTGCTTCACTTTCAGCTCATACCTACTTATATTTATAATACCCTAACTATTTATGCTGGCTGTCTATATAAGCTTAAGTATTTTATATGCACACACACTTGGCTTAATCTTCTGCTCTGCTCTACAACAATTGACTAAATTGTCAGTTTAGCTTAGTGCTTAGTGAAAAGAAAAATCGCTTTGAATTATTTCATTGTGAGTGTGGAAAAACTAACGGTATGTGGGGGCAGCCTAAATGATAGCTATGCCACTTGGATGCCTTTATCTTTTGTTATGGCTAAGGCTATTGTTGATTATTGTTGTTGTTTTTGTTGTTGTTTTTGTTGTTTTTGTTGTTATTCTTAGCATTCAATTATGCGTGAAATATGGCGAATGTCGAGCCGGAAAACGCGCTTTGGGTTTCTATTTCGCTTTTGCTATTTTTCACAGTTGCCCAAGGCGAATTTTCTTTTTCGCCAGCTGAACATTTTAATTAATGTCAGCTGACAAGGCTCTTTTTTGAGTGTGCGTGTGTGTGTGTGTGTGTGTGCCTTGAAAAAACGCAATGCGTATCCAAATTGATGGTGCCAAAAGGCATTGCAAAAATGTCCTCCGAAAGTTTTAATTAAAACTCGCCCCGTCGACCACTTGATACAGGAAATAGGCAATTTCATCCATCTACCCGATTTAAAAAGCGCTTTTCGCATTTGCTTTGAAGTGAAAATTTTGCTATTTTTCCGACAACTTCTTCTTCAGCTAAGAGCTGCTAAATTAGTAACAAGCCCTGATTTAAATATGCCTTTTATATATATCCCTCATTTAATATATATTACTCCATTTAATTCCCATCAAAATTTGCCATTATTCAAGTCTAAGTATTTTCAATATTTTCTTGTTCATTTTCTCAGCTTACGCTTTTTACTGTTTTCCCCCAAATAAACCTAACCTCGAAATGGTAGCATAAAAAATTGTGTCCCTTACAAATTATGATTACACCTGTAATAAAATGTTTATGAGACCAAAAGATGATCTGGTCTGCGTGTGAATATTGGGGATGACATGATATCGAAATTCTACTGCACGCATATAAAATATAACTGTTTCGCAATTGACTAGTGATAATAATAAAAGGTACAGAAAAAGTATGAATAAAAACCTTGTGCAAATTATACATGCATTGAGCAATTCCTTTATCGGGTATTTTATGATGATCCAGCCAATCCTGTGGAAAAAGAACAACAAACAAACGGAAAAACAAAATAAATGAAAATGAAAGTAAGAAAATAATTCAATGAGGCATGATATATGATAAAAAAAACAAACGTTTTCATATCATTTGATTTGCTGTATTTTTTGTTTGTTTTTGGCATTGCAAAAAAAAACAAAAAAAAATAATAAATAAGAAAGCGAAAAAAGCAAGCGACAAAAATTGTGCGCATAAAAAAATCAAATGCAGCAGGAAGCAAACAAACAATGGTTATGATGATATTGTGTGTGTGTGTGTGTGTATGTGTGTAAGGGTGTGCGTGTGCATGTTTGCTTGTGTGCGTGAGCTCGTAAAAGCGTAAGAGTCAAGAACAACAACAACAACAGCGCGCGTTAACATAATGCGAAAGGATACCGTTAAGCAAATTGATAAACACGCCAACAACTAAATCAACACACACACATACACATATACGTCCTCATTACACACAGACACACAGCCATAAAAGGGGGTTTGTCATAAAGTGTAAAACAATATTAATTATACGCACTGTGTGATAATCGTGCAAATGGCTCGAAAGGAATTTTAAATTGCCAAATACCCTTGCATTAAGAAGAGTTTACGGACTACGTTAATTGTGTTTGCAGAACAATTAAATTTCGATGTGGTGTTACTGAAATTAAATTTTCTAAAAATGTTCTACGTATACTTAATATTTTTAGTTAAGACTTAAATTAAAGGTACTTAAATAAGTAGTTAAATACTTTAAGCAACTATAAATGAGAGCAATGAGAATGAACTGTTTCTAATATACATAAATATAAAATATAAATAAATTAATATAACAACAAAAATAAAAAAAATCATCATAGGGTAGTCTGCTAATAAAAATCTTTTTTTACCATATTAAAAACTAATTAAATGACTTCAATTTAAAGTTTTACTAAAACGCTGTCAAATAGTATTAAAAATTGACCTAAAAAATCTACTAATATATGCCAATTTATTTAAAACACTTTTTAGTCTAAGTTTTATTCCAATTTAATATTAATTGCAGTCACTTAACTTAATTGAACGCAGCTGTCTTCTTGTGCAAGGGTATTCGTTAGTCGGTGAACCGAAGCTACTTAAGATTAATTGCACTCACCTGAAAGCGCAACATGAGAAACATAACGGCAAACACCAGACAGAGGCACAATCCAATCACCGGAAAGCTGACCAAATAGCGAAAGGCGCGACGTTGCCAAGCGGGCGCCTCCTTCGGCTCCAGCCTGCCCGTCACATTGTTCTCCTCGAGCGGACCCTAAACAGAAGGCAAAAGAATAAAGTTAGCTAGAATAAAGTTAGGGTATATTCAAGTTGAGCTCACCTTGTAGAGCGGCCTGGGCGGTTCGAGCAGTTCGGGCGGCGTGGACAACGTGCCCCAGCGAAAGGCGAGCTCAACGGAATAACGTTTCCAGGCCTCCAGATACAGCGAGGCCCAGGCGACATTGAACAGCGAGAACAGGACATGGCCCATGTCCTGTGCGGTCTGACCCTTGCCCCACAATATGCAATAGAGTATCGTGCCGAAGACCGCGGGCACGCCCAAAGCACAGGTGTAGTGACCCAGCCAGGCAAAGTACAAAGCAACCTTGACGCCAAAATAGGCAGCGATGTCATCTGGAAAAGGAAACTCTTTTAGTTGGTGTAAAAAGAAAGGTTTAAAAAGGAAGATTTACCCAACGGTTGTGGCGCAAAGATTTGCTTGACCCAATGCGTTTGGAGCTGGGTCAGCGAGCGCGTCTCGTGCAGTGGAAAAACCTGCGTGATCAGACCCGATTCCTGCCAGGCGGCCACAATGCTCTGTCCCTCGGCGACGGCGGCGCGTCCCTGCAGGGCCTCGATGTCACTGCAGCCGGCACGCATACCCTGCAGGACCTGCAGCACCAGCCACTGGCGCTCCTGTGAGGTGAACAGCGCTGTGCTGCCAACGTCGCCTCGGAGCTGCTGGAAACAATGACTCTCGCGGGTGGTGAACTCACGCAGGGCGCCGCCCAGATCGGGACGCAAACGTTTCGGTAGACGCGCCTCCTCGGCGGCTTTAAATAGACTGCAGAAAAATGAAAAAAATTAAAAATAAATTATATAAAACGAAATTTATTAATTAAGACATTTTCTCTATCTTTGCTATAGTTGATACTATAATTAAATTCCTAAAGGTGTGAAAGGTGCTTTCAACATAAACTGATCACTCTCTAATGAGAGAAGTGAGAGCTTGACCTGATTTGATATATATATGTATATCCTTTTATATATATCTATCTATATATTTATATTTAACAAATACTTTCTTTAATTAATTTTGTTAGTTTTAGTTTTATTTTTAGAATTATATTAGCATAATATTTATTTTATTTATTTAAATTAAGTCTGCCTGTTTAGCTGCATGTTCTATTAACATATATTAACATCACTGATCGGCAATATTATTAGAAATGTTTATATATTTTTTAAGACTTATTTTAATTACTTGAGTTGACAACGGTTTGGTCAACTTAGTAATTTTAATATTAATATGTTTAATTTATCAAATAAATAATATAAACTTAACTAATTTACTGTGATTTCTAATTGGATATAAACTGTCTTAACGATATAATATTGCAATTTATTGTATAGGGAAAATGTAAAAAAAAAATCACTGAAATAGTTAAATCAACTTCTTTTATTAATTAAATAAATAACTAATTAACTTACACGTTAACTGGCGCACTAACGTAAAATGCATTGCGTCGGGAACTTTCGTGTGCCTTAACCTGAACCAATAGGCCAAGTCCGGCCGGCGGCTGTGAGCGTATTCTGGCCAAGAGCCAGCGCAGGGCTTCGTCTGGAGCATCCTCGGGAAACTCAATAACCACATCGCATTGTGTCGGTATTTTATTAAGCCAAAGGCGACGAGGCGTCATCAAGTGTCCTGCGTAGGGCACTTTGCGACGTAGTTGGCGGGAAGCTAAAAAACAGTTCAAGATTTGGAAAATATAAAGAATTAAAGGAAATATAACAAACAGATATATAAAATATTTTAATATACTTTATAAATAAAAACAGAAAATAAGACAAACTAAATTGTAAAATAAAATATGACTATACCAAATATGTCTTAAAACTTTATATTTAAACATATGTGAATAAAGTTAAAAGATTATATGAAATAGAAGCACATATAATTTAAGATTTAAGAATATTTCATTTGTTGCTCCCTTAGCAATTATTTGTGAACTCTTTTGGCTTATAAATTTAAAGCTAAAAAAACATCTTTTTGTAAAATGCCCAACGTTCAATTCCAGCATGAAAATCAAACAATATTTATTATTTTCGCATATTCTTCTAGTCGCTCTCTTTGTAAACATTTGCAGATACATTTTTAGTTTTTTCCCCTATTTTTTTTTAGACCGAATGCAAAGTTAAGGCCTGCAGCGAACAAAGCGCAAAAATATAAAAATATATGCAAAAAAGCGGAGAATGCGAAAAGTGAAGTGGAGGAAAAAGGAGAAAATAGCAATGGAAAATTGGTGCCAGCAAAAAACTGCTTTTAATGCAGGTAACAAAAACGCCAGAAGAGCATTCAAATGCAGATACAGATGCGCAAACGGAAATATATATAGAAACGAGGGGTGATTAAGGAGTTGCAGATAGAAATTTATCTCTTTGAAAAGAAACCCAAGAAAACTATGTTAAAAAAACCGTTAACAGTGCTGTTAATGTGTCTGTTAAAGAGTCTGTAACAATATAACAGGTCAACTTCGACTCCTCGAACAAACTTCCATACAATATTTTTGAGCTTCCTTCAGAAAACCTTATAAAGAAATCTTTTAGTAAGTCCCTTCTTATAAATATAGACAACATTCGCAATTAGAAAGCTATTAAAAGCAAAAAGCAATTAACCTTTTTTATTTATGTTCGAGGCAAAAATGCTTAAAATTGGTTTCTTAATTATTTATAGGAAAGCTCTCGAGCTTATGTGTCGGGCCACATGACACGGTTAAAACAGAGCCAAAATAAAAGTCCGCACAGGCTGCACAAAAATGTTTGTTGCATAACCAGACCAGGTACCAGCAGCAAAAAGAAGACAAATAAATAAACAAACCGCAAAAAAATACAGGTAAATAACAAACCGCAAAAATTTGCCACAACTTTTAATTAGAGAAGGTGGCAGCTCCCCGAATAACAGCAAGGACAACAGCCAAGAAACTTGAACTCTGTCAACGTGGCGTTGATAAAAAAAAAGACACAAGAAAAATACCAACAAAAAAATTGACTAATGACAGCAACCAAAGTCAAACCCACACACAAAAGGCCAAAAGGCCAACTGCAAGGACCTTCTGCTATTCCCCTTTTGGGCTCTGATATCTGCAGCAACATTTGGCTGAAACGCGAGCTCGTAATTAATTATGAGGAGCGTAAATCAAGGTCCTGGCACGAAACTGATAGCAAGCAAGCGAACAACTTGCGGTAAAACTTAAGCTCCTGCTGCATTTCCCTTATCAGCAGCCACATTGAGGCAAAGGGGCACGTTGCAACCCTTAATAACTGCAGTGCTAGTTTATCAAGGTCACAAAGGTGGCAACTCTGAAAGTACTTAATAAATTGTAGCATAATTGAAAAGATGTTTAGTTGAAAAGTAAATATAAAAAGTGTTTGTTATCTAATGCAATTAAGTTCTTAAGTTTAAGCATTGTAATTATTCTTATTATGCTTAGTCTTAAATAGACTATTTATAATATATTTAAAATTAAAGTTAAAGCTCTCTTGACGGCTAATTTTCTTAAGGTCAGCTATTTATTTTAACTTATTTCCAATTTTTGTCTGAGGTTTATTAGCCCGAATGTCCTTTCACAACAGCTTTTATTTTGTATACATTAAATATCATTATTTGTAAACATTTCTGTCTAAGCCACCTTAAACTATGTTTACTTAAGATAAATATTTAACCTACTCTTATCAAATTAAGAACTCAACTTAATTGCATTTTCTTACATAATCCAAAGCTACTCTATACGTTTTATGAGCCTTAAGCTCCATTTGGCAGCTGCTTTGGCAGCTAAAAGACGTTTGCCGGTGAAACCCTATTTTAATCTTTCGCAGGACATGCACAAAAGTGGCTGCCTATTCAGCAAACTATTGTCTGTGTGTTAGTGTGTGTGTGTGTGTGTGTGCATTTGGTTGATCCCTTCATTGTCAGAATTTTATGAGCAACGCGTGCTGTTCGTGTCGCCAATGAAATCCTTGCTCCCTTTTGGGTTAGTGTCCTATGCGACAGGCATATTAAAATGGTGTGTGTGTGTTTGTGTGTGTGTTGGTTGTGCGTTGGTTTATTGGCTAAAATTTGCATTAACAATTTGCTCTGTTGGCAAACGCAAATTTACAGCTCATTTGTTATGCGAACAGCAACAAAATGAAACAATTTTCCATTGCATGTACAAAACGAAATGACATATTTAATACTCAAATATATATATATATATATATATATCTATATACAGAGAATATAATTTATATAGACATCTTTAAATCTGTGCAACTGTGGTTGTGGTTTTATTTATGGAATTGATTACCAGGCCACGGATTTTGTGATTTACAAACATTTATGCGGACAGAAAATAACAGCAACAAATGCTGGCCAAAACTTTTTGCCGGTCTAAATACCAGTTTATAAATTCAAGATGAAGATGAAATCCTGTTGCAAAGCATTTTAATCTATCTAAATGAATTTGTCGTATAAATAAGTGGTCCAAATCCAGCCAAAATGGAAATTCTAATTATGCGACTGTCAGCAGCACTTAATTATATATAAGGCTTTAAAGCTGTATTTATTTTTAACTACGAATTCATTTCAAATTTGCTTAAGTACGTAAGCTGTGTGTTATGGGCTTAGGTTATTTAAAGTGTAATTAAATATTGCTTACAGTTGGATTTTAGCAATTTCGAAAGTTTCACACACAAATCAAAAGCAAAATAAAATAGCCTTAAACTTTCTTATTAGAACTACAGTCTGCACCAGCTACAGTTGACAAGCTGCCAGCTAATGTGTGCGTCCTGTAGCTGCCACTAAATGTGGCAAGCAGCTGGGGCAAGCAGAACCCATGTTGAGCTGCGTGCCTGTGTCCTGAATAATTAATGAAATCGGTTTCTTTGCTGCGCGGGCGTTGAAAGCGCATTGAGCCAAAGCGTAGCCTTGGTTGCCGCCAGGCTCCGCACGATTTGCGAGCGAGCTGCGCAATTTGTAAGCGTTGCGTAATTTCGCAACAGCCGCTGGCCAACAGCAACAACAACCCAACAACAGCCCACCCAATGGCCTGAATTTAATCAGTTGCCAACTTAAGCTCGTGTAATTGCGTGCGACGAGAAGGCTGCGAAACATACACGACGCACTGTTGCCAAAGAGTTCATGTTTCAATTAGCCAAACGCTGATGACATTGACGAGCGACCAAAGCGACGAATCAAACTCATTAGCAAATTTGCAAGTTACGCAACGAGGCTTAATTAAGTTGATTTAAATGCATTTAATTGATATCAGTTCATGTGAGAGTCAAATGTCGTGTTGGAAATAAAATTAGGTGTGAAGTGCAGAAGAATCTTATCTCAAGTATATATAAAAAAATCTATATAAATACGTAACAAGCACTCTTCTATTAAACAATACAACTTAAGGAGAAACTCATGATTAAGACACGCTCAACTCGAAGTTAAACTAATCAGTTAGTCAAGTCAGTTTTGGCAGGTAAACTTAAATACAAGCAAGTATCAGCCAGGATAATAGCTTGCAGCTGCTGCTGCTCTTAAATGTCACTTTCAATAAGCACAAAATTAATTAAACTATGGCTCAAATTAACTTTAAGCGCTGACAGCCTCTTAAAACTGTTAAGACTTGTGAAAATCAGAGACAAAATATAGCAGACTTAGTTTTAATTAGCTTTAGTTTAAGTGAAAGCAACAGGAATTTAAATGTTAACATTAAACAGCTGACAAAATCTCTTTAAGGTACCTGAATGTATGAAAATCGCATAGAGAGGCTCTAAAGCATTTTAACAGCTCTTGCAGTATGAGCTGTTAGTGTGAATAAAATAGAAGTAAGAGTGATTAGATCAATAAAAACCATTACTGAGACTAGACTACAACCAAGAGAAATTTACTCACACACTCTCATATAGATATATATACTTTCTTTATAAAGAAATGCTTTTCCACACTTGACATTTTCTGCCTTAACTATCGCTCTCTGTACTGTCCCATACACAAATGTAATTAATTTATGCTGACCAAGCGTTGGTCCTTCACGGACCTCGTTGTGTCCTGCACGGCAGCAAAAGTCGTGAAGTGCAGGCAGCTGGAAAAGGGGCAACGGGAATGGGGAACGGGGAATGGATGACAGCCCACACACACACAAAGAGGATGCCACATTAATCACTTCGTAGAGTTCAGTGCATCAATAAAAATGTGCCACAAATGCCATTAAAGGACAACTATGCTTAAGTGGTAGGTCACAGGCGGAGGACTCCTCTTGACTGCCGGACCAACCGACATCAATTTGCCAAACGACTTTATGTTGCCCATGTGTAAAATTCAGTGGAATTATTGGAAAACGAGAAAATTGCCATTAAAGATTGTCGCGTATAGATGATTAAGTGTTAAGCAAAAGGACGTTGATTAAAATAACTTTTACAGGATTTTACTGGAATGTAGTTAAGAATTAACTCTTTAAGAGAACTTATATATATTTTTATAGCTTTTACATAATTAACTATAGATCCTGATTACTATATAAAAATCCCGTCCAATCTAGAAAATGTCCTTAATTTTATTTAACTTGTTACACAATTCATTTTTATTCTTTTGACATTAATGCTTTTCAGCTCAAATCTTTGGCATTTTTAAACGCCTTCCCGTCCCGCTGGGCAATAATATTCGCTGAATGAAAAATTCCCCAAGCAGGGTTAAACGTCACACGTTCCTCTCACTCTCTTCCTCCCCCTCTCTATCTCTCTCTCTCTCTCTAGTGACCCTTTAGTGCACATATTTTATGCAAAGAATTTTCATAGCCACGCTTTTTTTCACACTTTCAGCAATCTGACAACTAAAACCACTCAAAGTGTCAAAACGCCCAACAGTTAGACAGCAGATACACCCAAAGGGGATTGGGGATCGGGGGTTGGGGAAGGTCATCATATAAAAGTAGACGATGGCGTCTCTTGAGCGAGCGCTGTCTATTTATTGATTGGATCTGCATATATAATTGAAGCGCACAATTGAAAATCAAAATGAAAGCAAGCATGAGCTTTTCCATGGCAAAAAGGACAAGCAGAAGAAGAAGAAGAAGGAGGGAAGGAGGGAAGCGTGACCGCATTGAAGTAAAAAGAAAATCAGTTTTGTAAATGGACTAAAAGCCAAATCAACTATGCAAATAGTTGGTATAATGGAAAAAAACTGTAAATAAATATTATGATATGATGAACGAGACACGAGGAAAATTGTAGCAAAAGAAAACACAAATTGTTAAAATTGGAAGAATTCTAATATTATTCATATTAAGCTGCTTTCAGTTAAATAGAGACAAATTTCTTTCTCGCTTTAGATAGATAAAAACCTTTGCAATACAAATGCCAATCTATGCGAACTTTTATCTACCCCGTGCTCCGGACGCTTGAAGAGCTTAATGAGCGCTGACGGCGGCAAGTTGCAAAAAGTTTCTACAATAAGCAAATGGTTTATTCCCCAAGTTTGCAGCAGCCCAAAGGCAAACTTTGACGACTTCTGCAAAATGCAGCAGCTCCTTTCAATTTCCATAAGCGAAATTATGCAGTAGACAAGAAATATAAATAAAATGCCGGATAAAGAATGCCAGAAAGAAGAGAGAGAAAAACTAAAGTTTTGCATCGATCTTGACCCTTGAATAAAATGCCGGCTGTGCCATGGATTAAAAGTTTAAAGAACTTCGTTGAATTTGCATTGAGTTTGGCCTAAAAAATCGATTTATATGCAATCAAAGTTTTATGAATTGAAACTGATTTTAATGAAAGTAGTTTTTACCTTTATCAATTGCTTAGATTTCATTTTATTATCATATAAAATTAGATGTTTATTTAAGAGCTGCATCTAAGTTTAAAGACTTTAAATATTTTGTTAAATTATTAAAAGCTTTTTTACTAATAACATGATTAATACAAGCTTTATGTGTGTTTGTAGTAAGAAGGTATTATTTTATTTTATTTATTGCACAAACTGTCTATAAAAATTATAATAATATTATTGTTAAGATATTTTCCACATAAAGTACATTACCTAATCAAAGATATTGTCAGTTTATTGGCTTTTCACACGATTCTTGTGCGTATTTTCTTGCATTGATTACTTGTTAAGTGTTCAAGTACAGTTATATCTGTCAAGTATTTATTCTGTTGGCTTTTTGGCTAACACAAACGCAACAACCTGCCAAGCGACAGCTATAAAAACAGCTAACAACTCATGACTGTCAGCTGGAATTGAGCTGCCTACGTATTCAGCTAAAAAAACAACTAACAAGGCAATAGAGAAGCCTGCGTGACTAAGAAATACCCTGTATATAGCTATGCAAGGCTTTGTAAACAGCATAAAAGTATGTTTAATCTTTTATATATTATTTCTTTTAATTTTTCCTCACTTTTACACAATAACAATATACCCTCTCACTTGCAATTTATGCAGGGTATACGCGTACGCTACGTAAAAGGTCTTGAGTGACATGGAAATCGCTGCTTAGCGCCCTTATATGGCTGTCACATTAAGTATACGCATATTACGTATACGCCGCGGGATACAAGATGAGTGTGTGTGAATGTGTGTGTGTGTGTGTGTTATTCGTTGGCTCAACCGCAAGTTTGTGGGCCGAGGCGCCAACATGTCTCGTCCTGTAGGCCTCTAAACATAATTGAGCCAAATTAAATTGTTGGCAACATCATTTGTTTAAAGCAATTAAAATATTTGAAGGCCAACAAGCGTCGCTTGCCTAAAATTTCCATGCTATTGGATTAAAATGCCAAACGCTGGCAACAAAATAATCTGCGACACACGCACAAAACGCGCACACACATAAATTTATCTCTGTCTCCCTCTGTCCCTCTTTCCCTAGCACGGTTTTGTGTTCGTGCTTCGTCCTTGCACTAAGTGGATTTTCATTATGAATAGACATATATATATATATATATATCTGGGGCAAGATTTATTATTTAATTTGCGCGCATAATTTGTAATTATGTCTTAACATTTACCTAACCTGACAACTGGCTAAGCCAGCGTCTTGGCCAGGCCATTAGCGCTTTGCCGAGTTCAAACAGCGATAAAATTGGGAAACTTGGCTGTTTGGCAGGTGTGTTCGAGTTTCTGTTAGCTTAAATTGAATGTGAGCTAATGTGTTAACACAGAATAGACAGGTAGTTAAGGTAAACGTAAAGATAAGAATCTAAATGCATATATTTATATTGACTTACTTTAGAGATTAACACTTGTCTACTAGCTTAATTTATTTCTCTTACTCAACTGCTTAACTTTTTAGTCATATAATATTTACTATCTCTAGTTTATCTTCAGTTAGCCAACTCAATTACTAGCCGCAAATTTGTGATTAATTACGTTTACAAGCCATTGAGCACAGCTTCTCCGAATTGACCAAGTTGTATTGGTCTCAGTTATGAGCTTGTAAACAACGCCCACAGACAAGATGACAACAACAACAACAACAGTGAAAAAAACATGAACCATGATTGATTGCCGCTTTTAATGGCTGCACAGGGTAACAACAACAACAACAACAATAGTGTAACGGATAGAAAAGTTGAGCTCTGAGCTCAAATTGAGGCCCAACCACAAAACTGTGAGACGCAAATCACATTTGGGCTCATTAGAGTGCCACACGTTCAACATGGGCGACACGAGCCCAACAAAAATTTCCACAATTTCCCAAACATTCTTTTTAATATACAACAGAACCGACTATACAATACTCTATGTTGTTAAAAAGGATTTTTAAGAGTAGATTGTTACTAAATTAATTGTTTCAGCCTCTTTATAGCCCTGGTCAAAGTTTATATATATATGTATCTTATACTCTCTAACTAAAGATTACCTAAAAACCAATATACCTCTTACTTGCAGTGTATATTGAAGTATGTAAAAACATTTTGGCAGCCACACACACACACACACAACCACACACTCACACACAGACTGCAATCAACTGTGGTCAATGCCGCCGGCATTTGAATTTATCATAATTTGTGGGATGTTTGTGGCAGCCATGTTAAAGGATGTTGGGGAACGCAAGATTTCCTGGTTATCCTGGTGGGTAACGGTAAAATATACGCCGGCATTTGAGGTGTGTGCAAAAGCGTTAAACATGTATTAAACATATATAGAGATATATGTATATGGATTTGAGATATGTGCACACAAAAAGGATGTACACAATTGATTTGCTGACACTTGGACATGTGTTAAGCAACTGGGCAAACAAGTGGAAAGCCAGGAAAATGGCTAAAAGGGAAAAGTGGGCGGTGGGCGTGAACACGCAACAGCAAACAGCACTTAAAGACCAGTCGCTGCCTTGTTGACTAACTATATTCGTGTACAGAGACAATGGCAAACATGAGATTTATAAGATTGCAAAAAGGAAAAACTAAAGAAAGGAAAATCAAAGAAGGATTTAAAGTAAAAGTGGACAGAATTTAAGGCAAAGTTTAATGCTTAAGCTTGCCTAATTATGACTATAACAGTATGCGTAATGTGTATTAAAAATAATTATTATAATATAAATATTATTCTGCTGGAAGAAGGGATTATAAATGTTTAATATATATAAACTATTATTTGTAGTCAATTTACATTTGCTTTTAAATAATATTTTAATTATATACTATATATTAATTAAAGTTCACAAATTAATCATTAACAGTCTAATAAAAAAAACTTTAATTTCTTTCAGAAATAAAATAATAAATTCAATATGAACAATCAAATAAATTAATTTGCTTAGCTTTTGTTTAGGTGTTTTTTATATCTCTTAATCATTTTCTAAATCACAATTCTGTTACACTATTTCAATTGAAAAAACTTTAAACGCATTGCATAAATATTTTGACATGCCCATAAATAACAAAATTGAAATATCACGCAAAAAAATTTAATATTTTAACGGCAGTTTCATGCGATGCGTTGCCAATCGATTTTAAAATTGGAATCCGGCTGCTGCGATCTGACGAAGTGCATGCACAAATAAATATGATATGAAATTTATCAGAAAAAGTAAAAAAAAAACTCCGACAAAAATTCAATTGAATTAATGGTAAAAACCACGAGGATGTGGACGATGAAGAAGAAGAAGAAGAAGCAGGAGCAGAACGACGTTGTCACATGGGGCGTATGATGAATGCCAAAACGACGCGTTGTGTGTGGGCGTGGTAAATGTCGTATTTATGGCATGTTCAGAGCGAGCAGAAATAATCAAAATAAATTAAATTTATAGCCTACTTTTAAGGGCGCAAGTGAAGTGCAAAAAAAAATGTGCGTGAAAAGAGAATGAGACATATTAAAAAGAGGAAAAGAGACACATTTAATTTTCATTTGATGTCTATAATTAAGTTTCAGGCCAAGAAATATTTATGCATAAAAATATAAAGTTGCAAGATTTGTTTTTTGCACTTTCTATGAGTGATTTCATTAACTTTATATATGTAACTCAATACTCCCTTTTAAGTAGAGAAAACCTACCAAACTTAAATCGAAATTTATATTGAAAAATGGCCAACAACAAATTTTGTATACATACATTAAGAGCTGCATTTTTCTATTCTAAACATATCAGATTTCTCCATGCGCATTCAACACTGCACTTGTTTGCATTGATTTTTCCATTTCCCGTACATTTGGGCAACTACTTGGAAAAACGCGGCGGGTGGAAAACAGTTTCGAGCTCTTTTTTTTTTGGCTAGCAGCCAAATGGGGGAAAACGAGGCACATGCCTAGTATTCATCTATAAATACAGACAAGCGAAAACTTTGCCCCGTACCTTTTTTATATTTTTGGCAATTTTACGCCCCCAAGTGCAGTGGGCGTGGCGGAAAGGAGACTCGGCCAGGTGCGGCAACGATTGCGGCAGCTGCAACTTTCTACGATAGTTTCTTTTGTTTGCAGCCATGCGGTTGTCCGCCGGACATGGGCATAAAACTACAACAATGGCGAATATGCCCCTGGAAAATGTAGATTGATCGGCGCAGATTGGCTAACAAAGATAGCAGCAATAACAACAGCAAGATGTTCTGACTTTGGGGCGAAAATTAAATGCTTGCAAAAGGGACTTCGGTGGATTACGTGTGCCCCATGGCCAAGCTGTTTTCCTGCAGGAAATTGTTGCACACAGTTAACACATGCATAGATGAAAAGATAGCTGGTTGAAAGGAAAAATCGTAGCAAAGAATACAGAAGGAAAATTGCAAAAAGAAAATATACCCTGGCCAAAGCAGAGACTGACATATTGGTAAATTAAAACATGAGTTTAAATAAAGTATTAAAATAAAATATAAATAAGCTGATATTGTGATTAAATCAACAAACACTTTTACGTTCAGTTTTAAAACGATTGATGAAAGCATTTATAATAATATTTTATTTAATATTTTATTTGTGCTTTAATTTATATACACTTATATGCATTTATTCCCCATTTACTTAATTACTTAATTAGTTTCCAAAGTTTTCATAACATTCCATCGCAAAATAATTGCTTTCCCCTGTGCAATTCCCTTGACACTCAGCTACAAATTGAATTAAACGCTTCGCAGACTAAAACCACAGAGCAAAGTGCAAAAGTTAAAATGCGGGTTTGCATTTGTGTTGCCAATCAATAAGAAGAAATAAAAACAAGCAACAGCACTGAGAGAATTGCCAATCGCATTAGCAGCCAATTAATGGAATCTACCCAACTATCTATAGAGTATATCTAAGGACACATGTGGCTTGCAGTTTAGCATACGATAAACGGAAATTAAGCTGCTGCTGTTGATGCTGATGCGCAGTAGCTGCTGCTGCAACATTTGAACTGGAAACACATTTCAACCTGGGATGATTGGCACAACATCAGTTGGCAATGTCAACGCAGTTTGCATTTAAATAAAACGAAAAAGACAAAGATTTTAAATAGTTAAATATAAAAAAATATGCTTGAAAAACTTTACTTAAATCTACATAGAAAACAAATTTTAATTAGGAATAAATCAAATTTAACTTATAAACCTCTTGAAGTTACTATAAAATTTATATTAAAAATGAACCCAAATAATTTTCTGAACGTGAAACACAACATAAAAAGTACATTTTACATACATTTTTTTTTTGAAGTGTATGCGTTAAAAAACAATAAGGCAGCTGTTGAGAATCTAGCTGACTGAGCACCTGACTGAACAGATTGACACAGCGCCAGCAGGCAAACAAGGATATAAACATTTTGTACTAACAAATTTCACATAAGCAGCCAAGACGAAGCTATAGAAAAGGCTAAAAAATAAAAAAGGAAGGCAAACAAAGAGAGGAACATGGAAATAGATAGTGCAACTCGGCTTATATATATAAAATTTGGTAGCACATTTGCATATCTAAAATTTATACCAGTTGCGTAGACATGGCTTAAAAGTTTTTACTACCAACAGTTTCAAATACGAACAACGTTCAAGTTTTATGGCAAGAGCTTAGCTGATATAATCTGAACTTGGCATATTTATATTGATTATATTTTGTATATAAGTATATGCGCTGATTATGTGATTTTATTGTGTGGGGGGGTTTAGAAAAGTTAAGCAATTCTAGAACAATAAGTTTCTGACAACAAATAAAATATTGGCTTAAACAATGAATAAGTTATTTAATATTATATACTAATATATATAAATTAAAGAATAATAATACTGTGAAAGTTCTGTATCTTTAATCTAATTGTTTTGTCTTTAAATTTATCTGCCCTAAACATATTTTCTGTTAACACAGATTTTCTATGCTTTGATTAAGCCCTGATTAATTGGCCATCTTTAAGCCCCAACGATATAGGGAAGGCTGATTTAAAGCCTTGGCTTTTTAAAACACATATTTTTAAATTATAAACACACAATGTTAAAAGTTTTCTTTGGCCCCCTTCATCAGGCAAATGGCACACAATAATTTGTATGCAAATATTATTTGAAGTTGAGTTTTGGGTTCACGGCACACACACAACACATAAATAACCCGCAGGCAAACCTTCATTATCCTGCCAATGTAATCGGCTTTTGGCATATTTTTTCTATAGAAAGGCAACGTTTAAATTCATATGCGAAATATGTGAAAAGTGAAACTTTGAACCATGTGAACAATAAAGTCAAAGCGATTTCAACACGGTTGGCTTTATGAAAAGCTTAAGGACTTTAATGCATCCATAGGGCCGATATATCAAAGTCATCGCAGAGGTTTATGCTATATGCGGATTATTGAGATTTTTAGGATTTTCGTGACCTTATGACCGCAAACATTTATCAAAGCAACTGACAGCTTTTCATAATTTGATTAATAATCATGTGAGTTATAAATTAATGAAGGTATGCATATGGTGGAATACTTTTTTAATACACTGTTCCTGTTTAATATATTGAAAATATATACTTTATATGTAACAATTTGATGCAGATCAAGTTTAGTCACATAAAAAACATTTTTATCTTCTTTTTAGAAAAAGTTCCAGAAACTAGTTCAAAGAACTTGCTCATAATTATTCTTGTACAAAGATCTTAGTTCATGTTTACAGTTCCATCTTATTGAACTAATTCATAAGTATAAATTTACTTGTTCCGTGAACTAGTTCTTCTGTTATTCCATGCCACATTGCATAGTTTTAAATTTCAATTTCAACTTTTACTAAAACACTTTCACTTGACTGAGCTCAAAAACACAATATCCTGCACACGCAATGTTGTTAAAGCCGACTTTTCTCCTTTACATTAAGGACTTTTTCTAAGGCGCTTTTGGCTCAACGTGCAACAAGCAAACACACATTGAATACATACATATATCTATGTGTATGTGTATGTGTATTTATGTTACATAGTTTTTATATTTTTGCCAAGTGCTCCTCATATTTTTGTTGGCTTTTTTTACGAGCCACAACAAAATGTTTGACACTTGACTGAAGACCGAAGCGAACTTATTTTACAATCTTGAATTTGGGTTAAGCGGGAGCAAAAAAGAGCAAAAATCCAGATGAGTAGAAGACGAAAGAAAACCCCTTTTTGAATTGGCGCCATCATCATATGTAGTCTAGGGTCGCCAGATGTGGGCATTATTTATCCATTAGCTGATGACACATTTCTGTGAAGCTGGTTTAATGGCTTTTCCATTGTTTGTGTTGCATACTTTATGACGGTTCATAAAAAATTTAAGCTTTTTCATTTCGTTAAAAGCGATTTATTTAAAGTTTAAATTGTTTTCGCAACAAAAAAGCCAAGCCAAAAATTTGGTAAAGAAAGCCAATTTCTTTTTAAATTTGTTCTTTTGCAAGCAATCATAAAAAAAAGACACCTTAATAAATCAACTAAATGCACTAGCTACAATATAGAAATAATAACAGCAACAAATTTCCAGTCGACAGACAACAGACAGCCATTAAACGAAATAGGGTCAAGGGGTTAATAAAGCAGAAGGCAAAGCCAATCTATTGTAGGACGAAGTAGGAGCCATCAAAATGTCTGCGGGCGACGCCTCGATTGATGGCCAGTCGGCGGCAGAGACTCCCTCCAAATGGGGGCCTGACAACGAAAACAATCATCAAAATGGGGGAAGGAATGGGCCAAAAACAAACACAGTTTGGACAATGGGTGGCCCAGACAATCACGCGCGGCCCAATGCGACAGTGTTGGCAAATGGAGTACATGATAATAGGTGAGAGAGGGAGAGGGAGAGACGGGCGGCATACCCATTAATGGACGCAGACATTATGGCAGCTAGAAAATCGATAGAACCCACTTCCTTCCATGTTGCTGCCCAAATGCCGGCAAAACTTCTAATATTTCACGCCAGGCTAACACACGCGATGCAGTTGCGATTTTCATGAAGAGCATAAAGCAAAGGGGGGAGGGGGGGATGAAAGGTTGTAAGTCAGGCGCATAAAGTTCAAAAGTCATGTCTGCCATTTCTTTTTTTTTTTTTTTTTGTTTTTGGCACACGTAAATCCGCGCACTTTGTGAAATAGAAGCCAAAGGTTGGGTTTGTAAAGATGGACACGTGTCGAACCAGGATTCACCAGAATTTAGCTACTATATCATATAGTTGTCACTTTCTCACACACTCCTTTAAGTGCACAAAGTAAAGTAAAGTTGGGTTAAGTTTTCTTGATTGACTTAATTAGATAAGTTAACTTAAAATAAATACACTAAGTTCTGCTTTAGTTTAGTTGATTGTTACTATACTAATTATAAAACTAATTATTTTTCTTCTTTGCTCCAACAATCGAATTAGCCTATAATCACTTTCAGTTTTTACATATATCCTGTAGCTATTCTGCCTCCTGCTGTTGCAACTTTCTCTCTATCTTTCTTTCTCTTGTTGCCTGTCAACGTTAGACAAATAAAAGTAGCTGCAACCTCCTTTGCTGCTGCTCAAGAATGACTCAGTTGCTTGCCGCTTTTGTGTCGCTGCCTGCCCCATTGTGTTGCATCAACAGCAGCAGCGGCAGCGGCAGCAAAAGTTGCCACTGAAAGCTGCCGCTGAAATCCTTTGAATTATTTATGTGTGTCGTCGCTTCGCTTGGCATCCAACGAAGACATTTTCCCCTTCTTCTTGTTTTTTTAATTGATAAGGACCTGATGCGACATTAAACTATTAAGCAGCTGCTGGAGACTCGAGCAGCAATTGTGCATAATGACAATTATTAATTTAATTTGCTGCAGATTCTTAAATTTGAATATTCCTTGAAAAAATAAAGCGCACTTCTTTTTTTTACAGTGTAGCTTTTCTTGTATGCAGCAAAGCTAAAATTGCAATTTTCGCAATTTACTTTGGTTAGTTAATTAATTTCATTAGCTTTTCTTCACTCCCTTTTATGGGTCAAGGCTGTGAGTGCTTTGCGTGTGCTCTACTTTATCATAAGGCAAGGAAACAATATAGTGAATTGTCCATATGAAATTTATGGCTTTTAAGGGTGCCAGCTTAAGGGTTGGCCATTATCATATTGCTGTGGAATTAGAGCGCCAGGGGGAGGGTTGATTTTCAGGCGCTGTGCGTGTCAGAAAGGCGGCTTTATAGGCAATTTATTTGGTCAACAACATAACATAACTGCGCTACAGTAAATACTCACTAATGATCTTGGGAATAGTAATTTAATAAAAAACTTTCGTAAAAGTCGAATGCATACAAAAGACATGCAAGGTAGAAAATCTGTGAAAGCAAGTTAAAATATATCTTGTTAAAGTTCTCTTTGTGAAATTGTTGGATCTCTTTCAATTTTGCCAACTGTGAATTTCGTTGACAATCCACAAACGCCCATTCAACTGAGATAGCAAGAACCCCGCCCTATTGCAAACGCCTCCTTTGAGCTTGCTTTGGCAATTGAATGCCTGAAATTCGATATGGCAAAATGTCGATTTGTTTACAGCATGTAGCCAAACAATTTTCATCTACTTAAAAGACACCCACACACAAGCAAAGAGAGAGAGAGTGAGAGAGATAGAGACATTAAGTGCCCAGAAGGAAACCAGATTTTTTGGTCTGATGAACTTAAATGACGACTTATGTAGCGTGTCATCAAATGTGTACTCTGAAATAATCTATACATATACATATAATTATATAGTCAAGAATTTTTCAAACTCACAAAGTCATGTCTAGGAAGCTAATACGTTAATCGACTAATAAATTTTTTTTTTCTACCCATTTAAAAACGTATATAAAAGGAGCGCTTGCTGACAAGTCATGCAGTGTGTCCTGCAGTATGGTAGGCTTTACTACACAACGAATAGTGAAGCAAGATATTCAGCTTCAGTGAAGAGAGTATAAATAGAGCTCAGGCAGACATCGCTGCTGACATGTCATGCAGATTGGCTAGCATGACAAAACCACAAGAGAAATCTGCATGAATAGATGTTGTCATCGAATAGATTTCCAACTGGGTTCATATGCAGAGATGTATAAATATATATTTATATATATGTGAATTTCTTACCATTCTCAATTGTCTCCTTGGCACAGGATATTATTTTGCCCTTGCGTCGTCGCAAATTCGATTCGAAATTGTTATCCTCGCTGAAGTCATCGTCCCGCAAAGTCGCAGCTCCCGCACCAGCCACATCGCCGGCTGTGGTTGTTGTTGTTGCTCCTGTTCCTGTTGTTGTTGTTGTCCCTGCCGACTCTGGCACATCCTCCGAGCACTGACGCTCCGCATAGTCTCTGCCCCCGCCGCCGTGCATTAAACTATCAAAACTTTGGCTCATTGTGTGCCAAAATGATTGAAAAAAAAACTAACACAACAAATATTCTTTGTTTTTTTCCTTTTTATTTTCTGTTTGTTTTTCGTTCACTTTTGTTATTAGTTTTGTTCATAAATTGCTTTCTCAAAAATTCTACAAATTCACTTTATATTGATTTCCAAAAATTTTGTCGCGTGTTTATTTGGTACAAAAAAATAACTTTACGGAAACCTGTGAAATACGTTCATTAATCATTTTAACAGTTAAGCATAAAACTTGCAGATTTTGTGATAATTTTTATGGAAAAAAGGGCTGGTTAAAAGGAAATGAAACACGCAAAGCGTAAGAATCAAAAGTGCATGTAAGGTAACCTAAATAATTCTTTTTTCGGTTTAAAAACTTTAGGATTAAAAAAATGTCAATGGTTACAGGGTATTAAAAAAGGATTAACTCATCTAATAAAGAAGAATTGGAGCATGTGAATAACTGAACCGAATAAATAACAAACTACAGTTTGGAACCATCTGATCACCAAACTGATTCATATACAGCCGTGTAAGTTTAGCAGTTCATTTTCATCACTGGTTCACTTTAACGGAACGAGTTAGTTTGCTTTCATATGAATCTAAAAGATTGGCTGTCAAACAGTGGCAATCGAAATGTGAACAATTCCAGCGATCTTTTAAGATCAATCACAAAAATTGTAGAAACATAACTTAATCGCCCTCTGGGGGCCCAACACTTAATTCTTATTTAAAGTCTAGAAGCAAAACTGTTTATTTTAGTTAGCAAAGGGTGTATGAAAGAGGCAAAGAAAATAAACACACCACTCTCCCATAAAATGAATGCGTGCTAAATGCCTTTTTTTGCCTTTCGCAGCGCGGCGTAATATTACAAATTACGGGATCTTGCTGTCTGAGCATGAACCCGCAACCCTCGCGCAGAGTTCAATGTGCGTTGGCGTCACAAAACTAACGGCGATATTATTTTTTTTTTTGTTTTGCTGCTTGTCTTGTTGTTGTTGATATTTGTCTGCAGGTGGAAGCCGCAACAACAAAGCGAGCGAGTGGCTCTTGAAACCGTTGTCTTATTTCATAATCGCTATGAAGCGATTTAGGTTAAGCCAATGGGCAGACAACAACAACAACGGGAACAACACTGTAACACACTTGATATTACTTTTTGTATAGCACACTTATCAGCGCGAGATTTTTATGTTTGCAAATAGAATACGAATGAAATTATATTATTTATTAAATACCACAAATTTTGTAACAATTATTTAATGCGCACACGATTTGAAAAGCGTTTGCACGCTGCAAAATGCCATCAGAGACTGATATGTTGAACATGGCCAAAGTTTAACAGAGCTGCACAAGGCAAAAGAGCGAAAGAGCAGTGCACACACGTGGTGAGTTTCTCATTTATTGATTTTGCTGTATGCGTGTGCGTGTATATGCGTGAGCATAAAGACAAAAACACACAAACCGAAAATTTGTGTTGCCGTTTTTGTTTTTATACGTGCCTTTCGCCACTTGTCGGGTGGGTCGGCTGCGGGGACCACAGACGCAGAGCGTAAGTTAAGGGAGCGCTGTAGCGGCATGCAAAAAGCCGGCAGATAACGAAACAGAGCGGAGCAACCAAAGAGCGAGAACATACAAAAATGGATAAGCATGCAAATGCAGACGCCTGCTAAAAAGAGTAAAATGATTTTGGCATAGAAGGGAATGTACGTGTCCCACTCTTGCCGCTTATACTAGCGCACAAGCTGTTAATGCTCGAGGGTTCGGTCGTTAAGTGCTAATTATAACTGTAAAAACTAACTTGAGCTTATGTTAAATGGCTGAGTGTACATGCAATAGTAAGAATTATAATTAATAGCCGGGTGCACATGTAATAGAAAGAATAACATTAATTAATTACGAAAATTAAAGTTTAGGTTAGAAATATTAGGGGGAATCTTCCTGCTAATTTGTTTACAAAACAAAAAATAAACCCATTACAAAAATAACTTTTTATTAAATTTAATAATTGATAATATCAAAAATGTAATACTCATAATTACATTTGAATGAAATGAATGGATTTGAATGCAGTATTCAATAGCATTTGGTAGAACAAAAGTTTAAATTTGAATTTCATATAAAAGTTGTTTTATGAACCAATAATAGAAAATAAAAACAAAAATGTTACATAATATGCATTTTTTTTTAGTTTAGTTGTGTGAAAAAAGCAGTGGTTGAAATCGTTGTCTAGTCAAAGTGCTTTAAAGATATATATCTCTATATACGCTTGTAGATTTACTAGAAATGTAATAATAATTTAATCCCAGTCCTGCTCGTCCTCCAGGTTGTTAGCGGGCCCATTTGTAGCCTGTACAACGTAAAGAAATATATTGCTTAAAACATAAATTTGAAAATAATTATCATAATTTTAAATCTTACATCGCCACGAACATCAACGCCGCCAAATCTGGTGTTGGAGTAGTTGCTGCCGGCGCCGCCAATTCCGAGTAGAAAGTCCGGCACCGTTTGGCCAGCACCTTGCAGGACATTTATCAGATCGGAGGCCAGAGCGCGATCCTGTTCGGGATCAAAGAACGATGTGGAACGTCCACTGTTACCCACACGACCAGTGCGTCCAATGCGATGCACGTAATCATCA
Organism: Drosophila lacertosa; assembly: GCA_004143845.1. NCBI lineage: Eukaryota > Metazoa > Arthropoda > Insecta > Diptera > Drosophilidae > Drosophila > Drosophila lacertosa. The sequence continues at coordinate 134,553 of SCDZ01000068.1, read as the reverse complement.
ATACTACTGGGCATATCATAGTTAATCACGTGCTTGACGTTCTTGATATCTGTGCAGAGGATAATTAGATAGGTAAGCTAAATGTATGCACATAGAAAGATGGCTAACTAACCAAGGCCACGCGATGCCACCGATGTGGCAATGAGCACCTTCATTTTGCCAATCTTAAACTCGCGCAGTGCCTTCTCGCGCTGACTCTGGAGCCGATCGCCGTGTATGGATGTGGTCGGGAACTCGGTTTCCGAGAAGAACGAAGCCAGAAAATCGGCACCACGCTTGGTCTCCACGAACACAATGGTGCCATCGGCGCCATCGCGCAAAAGTTCCTAAAAGGACAAAGAATAAACAATTAATATATATTTTTGTATGCATATATTTAAATGTTTGTACTCACCATCAATTTGGAGCGTTTGCTAAATTTGTTCACCTCATAGATGACCTGCTGTACATCGGAGCAGGCGCCGCCGACGACGCCAATAGTGACGAAAATATAATTTGTCAAGAACTCCCCAGCCATACGCTGTATCTCCTCCGGAAAGGTGGCCGAGAACATCAGCGTCTGATGCTCCGGACGCATTGTCTGATGATGCATAATCTTGCGCATGCTGCCCGAGAAGCCCATGTCCAGCATGCGATCGGCCTCGTCCAGGACAACGAAACGCGTATCGTCGAACGTGATGAATGTGCGCTCGACAAAGTCCAGCAGACGACCCGGCGTGGCGATCAGCACGTGACAGCCCTTGGTAATACATTCGTTTTGATATTTGAACGAGGTGCCGCCATAGACGATGCTGATCTTCAGATATGTGGTATACGCAAATTTGCGTGCCTCGTTGAAGATCTGTATGGCGAGCTCACGTGTGGGTGAGATAATTACCGCCTGCGGCTTGCCAATCTCCAGATCGTGACTCTCGTCCAGAATGTTGCTTAGAATGGGCAGCAGAAAAGCTGCAGTTTTACCCGAGCCCGTTTGGGCGCAGGCCATCAAATCACGCCCCTCGGCAATTATGGGTATCGATACCTTTTGAATGGGCGTCGGCACCTTGTAGCCCGACTTGATCACATTCTCCAGCACAATGCCGCGAAGTCCGGCGTTCTCAAAGTTCTTAATCGGTTGTGGGACATTCTCGCCAGTTACCTGCAAGGTTTAGATAAGTGTTTGGTATTTTTTATAAGTGCATTCGTTGTTAAGCTCACCTTCACTGGAATATTGTCGTATTCGGTGAAATTAATGCCCGACGAGATGGCGGTGCCAAACATCTCGGTCTCATCGGTGGTCGGCTCGGGCGGTATATAAAACTCCCTTGCCTTCTTGTCGCCATCGCCCTTATGGCCATCATCATTCTGATTGTTGTTGTTCATGTCACCGTCGCGACGGCGACGATCGTTGCCGCCGCGTTCGCGAAGGAAGCCACCTCCAAAGCCGCGGCCTGATCAAAATGGAAATTAAATAAGTTATAAATTAAATTACAAATTAATTACAAACTAATATGTTGCCATAGACTTCCAGACAAGACAAACTAAACACACACATAAAAACATTGCTATTACAATTATATATAATTAGTTTGAAAAACTTAAGTTAGTATAAATTAAATTGCAAAAAAAATTAAATTTTGAATTCGCTGAAAAATACTAAAATATCATTATAAATTTATAACGATTTACTTCTAACAAAATTTAAAATTAGATAAAAAAGAAATATGAATTAAATGTCGCAAAATATAAACACTAAATACAATTCAATGAAGTTGTAATACCTTACTAATATTTTAAGTTATTCCAATTAATATTGCTTTGAATATATTGCAAATTTTAGTTGATTTAACTTACCAAAAATAAAATTATAAAAATACAAATTTATATACATAAATATATAAAATAAAGTTATTTAAAAGTAATTATTTAAAAAAGGTACAAAAAATATATTCAGATTACGCATAATTTAAAAAAATATGAATTAATTGCTGAACTATTTATAATAGATTATAAATCATAAATGGGACTTGGTTTAAGGGCAGATCAAATGACCTTTATAAAATGGAACTAGAGCTCGTCTAGACTTCAGTTGAAGTTTAATTTCTAGGCTTTAAAGCAACGACGCGTATCGCGCATCAGGGCTAAGACTGACAACATTGACCGCTTTTAGTTCCAGGATCACGCGGTATGCAATGGCTGCCTCGAGGCGTGTCTTCATGAAGTCATTAGAGCGCATATCCACGACGGGCCTCATGACGAGTGCTCCGATTAGTTTGTGCACCACCGAGCGCTTCACCTCGTTCATATTCAATATGATATTCGGATTGTAGGTGTAAACAGCAGGCATTGTCACATAACGCACACTCTGTGATCCTGCTCCTGTTCCTGCTCCTGCTGCTGGATCGCTGTTGGCCGTGTCGTACGAGGACACATTTATCGATTGACGATTAGGCTGCCGATCTTCAGCCTGCTGCTTAACGCTCAGCTCGTTCTGGCGATCGACCATTAAGCGCAGCATATGCTTGTGCTCCACAATAAAGCGCAGATCCTCGTTGAGGCTCTGCCTGGCCGCTTGCTTGTGTGACAACAACAGTTGATGCTGTTCCTGATCTGCGTTTATCGAAGATTGCTCGAGATTGTGGGTGTCATTGAGGAGCCTTGTGGCTTGTTCAGGCCGTGCAGGGCATATAGTTTGAATGGAAGTCACAATCGGACGCTCGGGCAGCTCATTCAAGTCCATGTCCATGGGCAATGCCGTCGGCTCAATGGCTGCCTCAACTGATTGCTCAACTTGTGGCGGCTCCTCAATAGCTGCTGCTGATGTTGCATGTGGCGGCTCCTCAATTGCTGAAGGCAACTCCTCAATTGCTTCAGGCCTTGGCAAAGGCACATTCTCAATTTCATCTGGTTGCCAAACGCTCTGAAACAGATTGGCCAAAAAATCAAGTGTAACTTCGTCCGAGCTTGGCGGCTGCACAGCTGCCGGAATCCGTTCCGGCGAATTGTGTGCGGCGCGACGTTTGCGTCGACGTCGCTGTCCGACTGCCGGTTGAGAGCCGTCGCTTAGGGCATAATTTGCCAGCGCAGTCCGGGGACGGAATATTGAAGACCAATCGCGTGCCACAACTGGCGGCGGTGGGAAGGGTCCATTGGCCCTGGGTGAGGCAACTGTTGCTTCCGTTGGAGCTGCTACAATTGACTCCTCGCTCAGTTCCAGGACACGTCCCATGGTGCGTGGCCGCTCGTGCCGCTGCAGTTGCTCCTCATCGATGGACGGCAACTGATTGCGATACGATTGCAACGGCGTCGATGCATAAGACTGTCCTTGCCGCAAGCGCCACACAAGCGACGTTGATGCTGCATTATTCTCCGCTGAGGCGCTGCCATGCAGCAAGGCCATTGCATTATCCAACTCATCCATCGTTTGCAGATCGATGGGCAACGGAGGCGCCGTCGCCATATAAGCCGCATAGTCTTCATCTGTTAAATTTGCTGCCTGATTGCCGCCAGATGAGGTTTGTTGTTGCGCGGACAAGCTGTGAATTGTGTGAGTGTGTGAGTGTTTAGTATGTGTGAGTGTTTCTGACTGAATAGCAGCGGAAAGTGAATAAAAAGGAGTAGAATAAAATGCGATTAAGCTTGGACAAGGAAGAGTTTTAGTTTGAAAGATCATGCAATAATTAAATAGTTAATATAGTAATTATTATAAGCGAATTTTTAAACAGTATCTATAAAAACTAATTAAAGCCTCAATTTATAGAACATAGTTTCAATATGCTTATAAATTTAATATGTCTTTGTTTAAGCCCTTATATAAGCCAAGTTTAATCACATTGAACATAAATAAATACTGTGCTCCTATCAATTTTTAAGGTTTCTGTACAATTTTTCTTGTTTTAAAAAGTTTGTATTTAAAGATCTTTGATTTAAATGTTTTATCAAAATTTTTAAATGTTTAAATAAAGGAATATATTTTTGTATAAAGCAGCATTTGCTGCGAACACAGTCAAATAAATACATTCACACACACAGGTACACACACACATAATGTTCATTCGCAAGTTTGTTTGTTTCGAGTGTTTGTCAAAATTGTGAGTACCCGAAATTTGAGGAATTTTTTGTGTGTTCAAGAAGAAACTCTCTAATCATCAAATTGGCTGCTCGAAGGTGAAAGCAACACGCATAAGGTAAGCAGCGAAAGACAGAATAGAAAAGAAGGGAGTAAGTTAAAAAGCGAAATGTTAGTCGTGTATACCCATCGTGTGAGCTGTGTTGCGTGGCAGCAACAGTTGCGCTATTGATCAGCGATGTTCCACTTGCCCCAGCGGACGCTTCTTTGTCCTGCGTATTAAGCAGCAATCGCAGCTGATCTGGCGTATCCTGACTGTGCGATTGCTGCTGCTGCTGGCGCGGCACATCGAAGGCGCTGCTCGCCTGATCCGTCGGCTGTTCCCGTCGCAGCTGCTGCTGCTCCGTTACAAATGGTATTGGCTTTGGTATTGCCGGCTGTCGGCTGCTCAGCCAGACATGTTTGTCGCCCAGCTTCGGCCAGGGCAACTCCTCGCGCATTGCGCGCGGCATCTCAAAATGCAATTTACGCATTTCGCGCAGCCGCAAAAAGTTCTGACTTAGCCAGCGGCCCGGCGTCTGATCTTCACTGGGCGTGTATGTCTGTGGCAACGGCATTGAGTGCTCCTCGACGTGGCCATCGTTTAGTTCGTAATTGCGAGCGCCGGCCTTGATAAGATTGCCAATGCGCTTGGCCAAGGCATCGAGATTTTGTTGTGGGGTAGTTGTTTGTTGTGCCCTCCGGGCAGAAGTTCTTCTTGAAGGTGTCGTTGACAAGTTGTGCGCTCGGAGGCTGCAGCTTCTACGTTCCGGCACCACAACGAACAAATCCTTAACTGATTCCTGTTCGGCCAGCCGCAAACGCTGCTGCTGCAGCTGCTGACTGAATTGCAGTTGCATCAGCTGCAGCTCGTCGACGCTTTGGCCCAGCAGCTCATCGATGTTTGACAAATTGACGGCGCTCAGTTTTTGCAATTGTTGTTGACGTTGTTTGCGGTCAGCTTCCTTTACAGCCGCCCATTCGCTGTTCACCAGCTCTGTGAACGATTTCAATAAATAATCCCGCTGTTCGCGTAGCCTGCTCAGCAATGGAGGCGACGACGACTTGGACGCCCTTTGATTTAGCTCCTCAAGGAAGGCGGACACCGTCTCCTTGTCATAGCTTCGGGGCACACGGCCTGGTCCGCCGAGCAGCAGCTCGTCCACTGATGTTTTTTTGGATGCATTTTAAATTCGTTTAGGCGAATAACAAAAATAAAACCAAACAAACGACAAGACAAACACATTTAAATTTAGTTTGATTAATGGACAAGGCAACGTTAAAGTTAGTTATAGTTAAAACGAAAGGAATATCGACTAAACATAACATGTAGTCAGTTTATTTTTTTTTATAATATTCAACAGAATTAATTTCTTTTAAATTGGGAAATTTACAATCAAATTTATAGCTGGTGGCTTAAAACTTGACATAAATATTTCTGTTTTGATATCTTTTCTTGATTTTCATAATTAACCTAACATATATAAAGTCTCACTTACCATCCTCATTGCCCTCGCGACGCCCGCGATTACGTCCGCCGCCGTCTTCTCTATCATCGCGTCTTCCGCGGAATCCGCCTTCGCCATCTTCTCTATCATCGCGTCTTCCGCGGAATCCGCCGCCGCTTGCTTGGCCATCATTGCGACGTCCGCGATAACCGCTTCCATTTCCATTCCCATTCCCAACGAATCTGCCACGACCAGCCGCCCGATATTCTCCATTTTCCTCAACATTTCCATTCCCAGCAGCGCATTCCCGCTGGGAATTGTAGGCAGCTTGATCGTCATCGCTCCATTCTGCGACTTCCTTTGGCTTCGATAAGGTCTTTATACTGCCCCAGTTATCATCAACTTGAGATTGCTGGACCGGAACGGTGTTGACAGGCTAAATAAGAGTTAATAATAATTATATTATTATTTGAATTGTATCACTTTTACGATGGCCCATTCAAATTACCTCATCTTCCCAGTCAGACATGATTTGGCCGTATTTTCGTCGCCTATTAATAATTAAATTAAAGAAGATTCTATAAATATTTAAAAATATATAAAAGCACTCACAGCAAAAACGATAAAATTTAAATTTAACGCTTTTAAGAGCAACACTTAAATAAAAGTGTTACTAAACATAACACATTTATCGATTTGCCATTCACACAAAAAATAAACACGCGAGCGCATGTTAACCGATGAGGCGCAACTCTGTTAAAGCGAAAAACGTGAGTTGCTCTGTTCTGTGTATGTATACACCGCAGCATGCTTGCGTTTTTTTTCGCCTAGTAGAACACATGTGCGTTTGAGTAGTATATGTATATGTGTATATGTGCACGCTTCTGTGTAAGCAGCCAAAGCAGAAACGCAGAAAATTAAGGTTAGAGCGCAGCCAGGCAACCACACGACGGGCGACGAAAAAGAAAAAATAGCAAAACGCAAGACTAAAAAACGTATTTCTTCTATTCCCACTCACATACACTAACACACGTTACACACACAACCATACACACATAACGAACATACAGGCGCAGCAGCACACACGAGTTTTCTTTCCCCCGACAGAAACTCTGAAATTCTTCTGTGTGTGATTTTTGCATAAAATTTTGTCGTGTGTGGAAAAATCAATTGGGTGATAAATTCGTCGACCAACCAGCACGAACAGCAGCAGCAGCAGCATACAACAAAAAAAAATAAAACAACATGGATAGTGCCGGTAATAATCGTTATGAACTTTTGTTCATGGACGACGATGTTAGCGATCCATTAGATAATCTTGTCGCGGCCAAGAAGAAGCAGCAGGCAGCGACAACTGGCGCCGCTGCAGCAGCGCCCACAAAAACGGCGCCAACGGCAAAAGCACCCAAAGCAGCAGCGACGGCAGCTGGGGAACAAAAGAAGAAGCCAAATCAAGCTGAAAAGGAAAACAAACCAGGTGCGCTGAACAAAAATGATGGCAAGAAAACGGCAACCGACAAATTCAACAATAACAACAAGCAAGGTGGGGCTGCTGTCGCTGTGCGCAGTGCTGGCGGCGCTGCTGTGGGCAAAACACGTGAAACTGGTCAAGGGCAGCAGCAACAACAACAGCAGCAGCGCAATGTCAATTTTCGTCAACAGAACGGTGGCGGCGAGGTAACGCGCGAGCAGCGCAACAATCGCCGCAACGTGCGCGAAAATGGCGCTCCAGGTGGCAACTCTGGCAACGCTGCCGATGGCAATCCTCGACCATATCGCGGCGCCGGTGGCGCCGGCGGTGCTGGTGGCTTTGGGGGCGATCGTCCACAGCGTCAGAATCGCAACTTTGATGGTAACAATCGTAAACGTGAATTTGATCGTCAGTCGGGCTCGGACAAAACTGGTAAGCATGCTAAACACACACTAGTACACATACATACATATTTATATGTAAATACATATATATCATATTTTAAAGCTACCCTAACCCCAAAACAGACTAATCAAAAAAAAAAAATTAATTCAATTTAAACTATGCTTACAAAGAAATTCTCTGATTTCTTTATAACATATATACATATGTAAAAATGCACAGGCAGGCAACTACAGAAAGAAAAAAAAATTGAATGTTGCGCACATTTCTTTAACACACAAATATGTTGTATAGAAATATGTTTAAAAATAGTTTGCTTCTTCTACATACAGCCCCCGCCATGCCACGCCCCGCGCCTCTTTGCCCGCTAGCTAGGCCCACACAGATTTCCACGCCATGGAACATTAATGATAAAGACAGGCGGGGGGCTTTGTGTGTGCGAGTGGAGAGTAGGGGAAAGGGGTGTTGATAGTGATATGTGTGCCGATTATGATTTATGTAAAGCCACCGGTTACATGCGGACCAACAAAAAATTGCTCTATAAATATAGCACTTGCATTTTTTTATATTGAATTCTTATAATCTTTAAAAAGAACTTCCTGCACTGTTAAAAATAAAATCAAAAGTCATTTATGGACAGTTGGTTACAGCGTGTAGATAACAAACATTCTAAGTAGAGGTCGCACAAATAGCCCACGTTCCTTATCAGAGACTTCATCATTATCTACAAACTAGATTAGTTTTATATTTTTTTTTTGACTTACCGGTTGATTTCTCGAAATTAACTCAGTTTGTTTCCGTTTCTGTAATACCAAAAAACATTAGAAAGACTTGTTTTAGATTTAAAACAAAAAAATAGTAAAACTTACAGCAGACAACAGCTCGTTATAGTTGCTTTTACCAGTAGAAACTGTGCTGCAAAATAGAAAATATTTAAATTAATAATTGATAGTCGATCTAATTAAAAATATTAAATTTAGCAAACAAATTCTAACAATTGAATTACATTCTTTAACAAAACCAGGTGTTAAGGCAATTGATAAACGCGATGGAGCTGGTGCACACAACTGGGGATCCGTTAAGGAGGCCATCGATGATGTGAACAAGAGCAACGATAGCGGCGAGACAACTACGACCAACAATAACAATGCTGAAGGCAAAGCCGACGAGTCTGGCAATGAGCAATCCAATGAGCAACAGACACCTCCAGAGGAGGAGACCAAAGAGCTGACCCTGGACGAATGGAAGGCACAGCAGCAGCAGCGCATTAAGCCCAAGTTTAACATACGCAAAGCAGGCGAAGGTGGGTTAAATATAAAAATAATTAACAATCATAGCACATATGATAACTAAATATTAGAAATAATTCTTTTAAAACATGTTTGCCTGAACATAACATAATTATAATCAGTGGAAAGCAGACTTATGGATGCTTTTTTATGGTTATTAATAGAGTACATTTTAAGAAAATCATATTTGTTAATTTCGATGTCAATGATATAATTGTCTATATTTCAGGTGAGGATACCTCGCAGTGGAAAAAGATGATTGTGCTAACCAGTAACAAAAAGAAGGAGAACGAAAGCGAAGAGGAACTTGAATACGATCCTGCCATGTATCCGCAACGCGTTGGTCGCCAGCAACGTGTCCTTGACATTCAATTCAATTTCAATGACGGTCGTCGCGGCGGCGGCAACTTCGGCGGACGCGGCCGTGGCGGACCCCGTCTGGGCGGACCACGCAACGAGGGACAACGCGGACCACCAACTGGTGGACCACAAGGCGGCGGCGTTGTTGGCGGTAATAACAACAACAATGCTGAGGGCGGCAACGTTGGCGGCGGCGGTGGTGGCGGCAGCGGCCCATCGGCTCGTCCCGAGGGCGGCAACCGGCCGCCAATTGAGCGTCGTGGTCTGGGCGGCGGCATTGGCGGTGGCAATGCTGGCAAACGCTTTGGCAACGAGCGGCAACAGAATGCTGCACCCAAGGTCAACGACGAACGCCAGTTCCCAACGCTTGCCTAAGCAAATTGAAGAGATGAGATAAAAGGAGGAAGGCGCTCGCTGCTGCTGCTGCTGTCGCAGGCGCCGGGAGTGCATTCAATTTTAAAATTGGTATCTGTATCGGGACGCAGGAACAGATAACCAATATATATCACACACAAATACATACACACCCACACATACATCCCCCCACCCCCGAATCCACACCCACATAAAAACTGTAAGCGAGAGAGTTAACTTTTTCATTAAATGGGCGGCCGCAGCGCAGCCAAGGCCAAAAGCAACAAACAATATTTGAAAACAATAATAAAAACAAAAAACAAACACAGCAAATGAGAGAAATTAATATATATATATATATATATATATACATTTATATAAATACGATAAATTAAATAATAGAACATGAAGAAATAAACATACAAAAAACCAAACTGTAAATGTAAGCAAAAGCAATTTAGAAAGCAAACTGAAGAGAAAAGTTTCTAATTCTTATAACATATATTGTAAATTTGTTGTTTTTCTTTTATTTTTACCATTCTTTAAACCATCTGAATATAAAATTTCAGTATAAATCACCAATACATTACACTTTAAAAAATTACTATGCTATCCAGTGACAAAATGAGGAACGACAAAAATAAAAACGGCAAAATTTTTAATAAAAATAAAAACATCACGAACTCTTGAGTTTCTCATTAAATGGAGGCGATTTTAAAAGGAGCATTTTCATTAATACCAAAACCCTCAAGCACACATACATACGCATACTAAACTTACATACACATACATATATTTTTGTTAAACATTTTTATATGCATGCCCTCATATAAAAATGCATTTTTTTAATTTTTACTGTGTTACAATTGTATTTTAAAAATTAATAAATGAACAAAAAAACAAAAAACTCAAAAAAAAAAATATACACAGAAGCAAAACTCAGTAGTCGAGAAATTAGGCGAAAACAAAACGAAAAGATTAACTGTTAATTCTTAAATTGTGTTTCTTACAAAAAAAATAAAAATACTAGAGATATATATAAGAATATATATATACATATATTCGTATAACGCTTTGATGCATACTCTATTATATTAATTATAAATCAAATTATTTGCATCATTTATACTAAATTTAATCAAAACACACACAAAAATGAAACAATTTAAATTTAAGAATTATTAAAAACAAAAATTTAAATTTACTATCGGAGCAAATATATAAAGAACCTTAATAAGTAGAGTTACACACACGAAACACGCGCGACTAATGATAAAATCAGTTGGTAAAATCCGCTTACAAATAAAATAAAACAAAATATAAAAGTAAAAACAAAATCCCTGTAAGACCTGTAAAATTTTATGCTTTTACAATTAGAAATTGTATAAATTATATAAATATATATGGTAAAGTTGGATAGTGAAGAACAAAACTTAAATGAAATGGCATGGAAAATTTTACGATTAAACAACAACTTACTAGATGAACAAATCCAAAAATACAACGTACATTTTTTGACTAATATTGTATTGTATTTTGACCCCAAAGAAGGAAACAAAACCCAATTCAACAGCGAAAAGTTGAAAGAAACTCGTTTAAAACAAGAAAAAAACATTAAGAAAACAATTTAAAAAACAATTATTTGATAAAAATAAAGAAAAACACAAAAAAAGGCTCAAGTGGAGTTTTGATTTTTCATTTTAAATGGATAGTTTGAGGGTAGGCTTATGTACTGTGTCTGCTCGGTAAGTGTAACCTCTTAAAAATTCAGTAATCTAAATCAAACAATAATTGTTTATAGAAAAGTTTGAGCGTTTAAAATTATAAAATATTTCAACACGCTTATCGTTTGTGCGATAGAGCGAAACAGCACGCATGCGTGAATGGTTCTTAGAGCTGCCCTGCTTACACACAATAATGTTAAATGGGCAGAAGCTCTAAGAATATTTTGATGTAGCTTACACTGAACATATTTTTGCGTTAAAAGAAATGCAGTTAAAGTTTATTTGGCGTCATACTTTTTGTCTGTAAATTTATAGAAATAAATATAAAACACAGAAGCAGGCAAAATTTCTGATCTTGTTAAAACTTGGCAAACCGCATATTACCTTTGTATATGAAAAACGATTTGCATAATATATTTTAGAATAACTGTTGGTCTTGCTAAAAAAAATAAACCAAACTTACCTTAAGAGTTTTATGTTTTTGCGCTAAAGACACACTTTTTTTCACTAAAAACGAGTTAAAAAAAAGACTGATAAAATTGGAATAAAATCTTTTGAAGAAAAGATGACACGATATAATGCTGGGGAGAAGCTCAGTATAATTTGGCACTTGTCAATTTCGTAAATTTCAGGGTTGTCAACAGCGGCCGAGCCACACAATGTTAAAAGGACGCCAAGAATCATGGGCAGGCGCGCAGGTTGTTGACTACTCTAAAATGTAACGGTGAAGCGAGAGTTGCCGTTCGGGATAGAAAGAAAATGAAAGACACTTCAGAAGTTCGAGTGCGAAATGCATTTAAAGAAATACAAGTATTTATGAATGTTTTTAAATTGTTTATGAGAACATGCAGAAATGTGATTTGTTAAAGTTAATATTCCGTGTAAACATGCTGCCAAAGTGACACGCCACTTTTTTCAAAATCATGCTAAAAATTGTAAAAGCGTTGTGAAAAGCCTCGACACAGCATTTGGGATGTACTGATATTTAGCAAAGTTGAATAATTTATGCACTTTCAGGAAACATTAGAAACTCACCAATAGCTACAGTATAAGTTATGATATTTCTTGAAAGCACACACGAGAAAAGGCAATGAAATATTAACTTTAGCGCTCCTCTTTGAAATTTCCACGATGTGAATGACTGTTAACGAATAACAGAATGACAGCAATGTGACCGCCACATGGTCTGTACAAAAATACCATTAACATGGTTAAGGAAAAAGAATAATATAACATTAACATAACATTGAGTGCTATTGTTACTCAACTTGGCACCTTACTAGAGTTGTACATCGCAGTTCAATTCAAACATTATGTTCAGTCGTTCGTTTGTTTGGTACTTCCGAACTATAAATATTTTTCAATGCGGTTAATTGGAATATAAAAAATACGAATTTCTTTATTTTACATGTATTGGACGAAATTGGGATTAGAAGAAATACAAGTAGTATGAATTAAACATACCAAAAACGCAGTTCGTTCGTTCGTTAGGTTAATTACATGGTTCAACGGAACTTACTCAGAACAATTCAATACAACTCTAACTGTTACGTGTGCACACAAAATGAGCAGCATTGGAACTAAATCCGAATTGAACCACGCAACTCTAAAGAATACAGAAAAGAAAAAATTTAGTAAACAACAAATTATTGGAGGGAAATAATGTAATTGTCCATTTATGTCGAATTATTGCTTTTAATTGATTAAAAACGCATCTAAACAACAACTAACATAACCTACATTCTGTCAATCCGCAGAGTTTGTCAAAATGAGCGTCGAGGACGAAGTATTTCGAATTCAGAAAAAAATTGGCAAAATCTCGACATCCAGCGATGGCGCCGTGAGTATCTAATTTAATTCAATCAATTTCCGCTTTAACCGGCATGCATTCGCACAGGGCCAGGACCAGGCGCTCGATCTGCTGAAGGCGCTGCAGACGCTGAACATTAATTTAGAGATATTGACAAAGACGCGCATCGGCATGACGGTGAACGAGCTGCGAAAGAGCAGCAAGGACGACGAAGTGATTGCGCTGGCCAAGACGCTGATCAAGAATTGGAAACGTTTTCTGGCCAGCCCAGCGCCCGGACCCGGCACGCCCAAGGAGTCGGCTTCCGGCAAGAGCGAGCGCGATGGCAACAGCAATAGCGGGTCGAGCGCAACGAAATCCTCCAGTGCCAGCAAATCAAATTCAGCCGGCGGCAAGGAGAAGTCGAGCAGCAGCAGCAACAGCAACAGTAGCGGCAACAACGGCGGCGGCGGCAGCAGCTCAACAAAGGATAAGCGCGAGGATAAAAAACCGTCGTCGGCACAAACCACATTTCCGGCGGGCGGCATGACGGACGCAGTGCGGATCAAGTGCCGTGAGATGCTGACGAACGCGTTGAAAATCGGCGAGGTGCCCGAGGGCTGTGCGGAGCCCGAGGAGATGGCCGGCGAGCTGGAGGAAGCCATCTATATGGAATTTAAAAACACCGACATGAAGTACAAGAATCGCATAAGATCACGTGTCGCTAATCTAAAGGATCCCAAGAATCCGGGTCTGCGGGGCAATTTCATGTGCGGCGCCGTATCCGCCAAGCAGCTGGCCAAAATGACGCCCGAGGAGATGGCCAGCGATGAGATGAAGAAGCTGCGCGAGAAATTCGTCAAAGAGGCCATCAACGATGCACAGCTGGCCACCGTACAGGGCACCAAGACGGATCTGCTCAAGTGCGGCAAGTGCAAAAAGCGAAACTGCACCTACAACCAGCTACAGACGCGCTCTGCCGACGAGCCGATGACCACCTTCGTCATGTGCAACGAGTGCGGCAATCGCTGGAAGTTCTGCTAAGTCCACGTCCTCACCTATTCACCCCCTTACCCTGTCCCAAAACAAAGTCTAAACTTAATTCAAACTTTTGCATGTAAACACATACATACACACACACACGAACACAACACTTTTACATTTTGTATTTGAATGCATTCAACGACCACCTAAATTACAAAATTCAATAAAAAACCATTATATATGTATACATATATATTATATATTCATATGCATGTACTTGAACGGGATAATATTGCACCCTTTTACACCCTGTAATCATTGGAATTGGGTTAAAGGTGGGCATATTAGTTGTCAGAAGTGTTTGTAGCAGGTACTTATTTTCATAAACTCATTTTACAGTACCCATCTGTTGCAGGGTATTTGCAACTCGACCATTCCTTAATTGAACTCTAGCTTACACTCCACCGGAAAAGTCCTTGGGATTTATTTGGACTTGGGACTTTTCGAGAGTTGAAAAATGTTGTGGGCACATATATCTACCCAGGGAAATTTTAATGGCGTGCTGATCGCGCTGAATAAATTGTTTTATTTATTTTTTCTAGTATGTGCTATTAGACGTTCATGCTTGTTTTAATTTGTCATCAGTTGCGTTCGCTTGAATTGCTGATAATGTTGTTTTTGTAACTGTGGTACAGTATGCACGCTCGGCAGTGCTGCTAACTGCTCGGTATGTCTGGCGCGTTGAATGGCCAAATTTAGGTTTAGGTGACCAAGTACCAATTAAGATGCGGCACTTATTTCAATTGAGCTTATTTCTAATATTTATACTATAGCTCTTAATAGTTTTAATTTGATATTTTCATTAAAAACCTCGTTAATGAATATTATTAATATTTTTCTAAAAAGTTGACAGCACCCATAAGAAATGCATGCATGACGTCAGAAATATTAGGTGATACTCACATTGGCACACAACATCGCAGCACTTTTATACGCTAACTCAGCGCGGTCACACTGCCGACAGTCCACAATTTTTGTTTGCAACGATCGGTTGTGTGCGGTTTTGTGCTCGGCTAAATATTTTTGGTTTTGTTGAGGTAACTACCGTTAAAAAGAACAAAAAAGAAAAAAGCAAAAAAAAAAAATCACCCTAGCTAACAACAAATTAGCTAAGCGAATGCGAACGTGTGCGAGTGAGAAAAGTGGCAATAATTAAAGTTAAAGTTAATGTTAAAGTCCAAACTCCCATTGTTAACCTGTTGCGCGCTGCACTCGATGGTGCGTGACCTATTTATGTAACCTGTTTGTTTTTAAAGAATCTACCGCTTTAACTGAGCTCCCAAAGCTACAAGTTTTTTTAACTGGAACTGGGACTTCGGCTGGAACTGGAACTGGTACCTGGTACTTGTACGGGGCCAAAAGTGAACAGTGTTAATTAATATATATATATGTATAAACGTATATTCGCTGGCCGTGCACTTGGCAAAAAAAAAAGATTTATTAAAAGTCAAATACTCTCTTCTAACTCTTTAGTGATGAAGAAAAAAATTGAGTGCATTCACCCTGCAAGCCATGTGTATCTGTGTGTGTATGTGAAACTAGAAAAGTGCGCTGAAAATCTAATAAGAGTATCATAGGTAGCCAAGGGCGTAGTTAATTGTGTTTCCTAAGGGTCACAAGTGAAACTGACACCCAACATGTTTTTATGATTGCATGTGTGAGTGTGTGATTGTGTGTGTGTATGTGTATGTCAACAGATGAGTCTGAGTCTGTGGCTAAGACGTGGCTGCATTCTGGCTAAGCCTCTGACCAAATTATGGTTAGCTACGCTTCAGGTTTCGTTGGCTGCTAGAACGGTACTAATATGCACACACACTCACGCACACAAGTGCACAGAGAGCAAAGCAAACACACATACACCCATACTTGCGCACCTGTCGAAGAGCCCATAAAAAAGAGAAAGAGGGTAGAGAGAGAGCGTAAAGAGCGGCTCACATTGCAGTCGTCGCCGCACACTCAATGGCCAATGGGTGCTGCTCTCTTTCTTTATTGCTTGCCTGCTTGCACTCGCTGTATTTATAGAAAAAAGAAAAACCAGCCAATTCGCTCGTAAGCCTTGAGCTTGCGCTTGAGCCGGGTTAGAATTCTATTCAACAGCAACAGCAACAACAACAATATCAACTCTTGTTTGGCCGGTTTGTTGCACAACGGGACATTTTGTAGCTTGCTGCAATGCGTCGAGAACCCTTTTTCATAATGAAACGCCTTAAAAGCTTCACTTAGTGTATTCTGTTGTTGTTGTTGTTTTTGCGTCTCTGCTAACATAGTTATTGTTGTTGCTGTGCAGCTTTCGCGACTTTGCAGCAGCAGCCGCAGCCGCACACGCAGCCAGCGACTGCGACTTTCTGTTTGTTTGGTGAAACTTTTTTTAAGGTCGGCATCGGCATAATAATAAAAAATAAAAAAAAAAACAAGAGTGCTCTAGTCGGAAGTGCCCGACTGGACGATACTCAGCAACTCAGCTTCTTCTTTCCTTTGCACATCCTATAAATGATTTATTCTGGAATATTTTCCAAGTTTGGGGTAGCTTAGAAATGGTATCTAATAAAACCTCATATAGTTGTTGATCGGTATTATTGCTGATTAAGAATACGTATACTTAACAAATTTAAGTTTACACAAACTCATGATACCCTTTAATTTTTGCACATTTTTACCTGAATACAGGGTATACAGAGCAGCAGTAAAATTTCAAATAATAAAATGCGCTTTGTGAATAAATATTTTGTATATATTTCGAGAAGATTTCCAAAGAGCAGCTGTAAATGTTTGAACAAAAAAAAAAAAACGAAATCATTATGAGGTATGCGATATGTTAACATGCAGATAGATATAATATATTTAAAGCGTAATGTACGTGGCAGCGCCACACGAACTTTCACTAATGACTCTTGGTGAACTCTCACACACGCACACACACACACTCTCGCACACACACACACACCTCTCGACACGTGCATTTCCCAGACGTGCTGAAATGTGTTTCCAATCAGCGTCTTGCAGATTTTGTTCTCATTCTAATCAGAGAATTTATCAGACAGGCTAAGCTTCCACTTAGAATCTCAACGTGCATAAAACGAATAAAAAAAAAACATGTCGTCAGATATTGCCCCAAATGATAATGTTAATTTTTATTAGTTGTTTAGCTTTTTTCGGTCATGCCCAACGTAACGGTCGCCGCCGCTTATCAGCGTCTGTTCAGTGATAACATTATTAGGCAATATATATTTTGAATACGGCCCCCAAACTCTCTCTCTTTGCTCATCTATTCTCTTCTCTTGTGTTGTCTGCTCTTCTTCTCTCTTTCGCTGTTATGTGTGGGAGCGGGACGCTTTTTGGGGTGCATTGTGTATTTTGATCGGCAGAGCGTAACCAGACTGGTAAATGTACTTTTATAACCATAGATACATTTGTGTTTGTCTGTGTGTCGAGTTTTGTGTGCCACAAAATACAACAAAAAAATAATAATGCTGCCACTTTAGTTATTTGGTCTGTCTGCAATTACATACAAACATAGCCTAACTATATATATATATATATATATAATATATCAGTTTACCTGATACGCCTCCAACTGTGCAATTATCTTATGACGCATGTACTTAGCTAAACGCTCGGATCAGATTACCAATTATTTTTTTTAAGATTCTGTCGTATCATATTTTAAAAAAATAATTATAATACCATATAAAAATTCCCCTTTGATTTGATCATTAGTTAAATTTAATTGTTATTGGGAATTCCATTTACACATTAGACTTTTTTAATGAATATTTGATTTGACTTCTTAAATATTAAAATAGCTTTGTTTTGTTTTATTAAATTGTTTAATTCATTAGCTTTTTTTTAAAATTAAATACTGATCTTTAAACCAAACTTAATAGTTCCCTAATTCAGTCGAGTTTCACAACGAAGTTTTTCTATTTTAAAATGATCAAGTTTTGTTTATGTTTAGGTTAACTGAATCTTTTGTTAATAAATATTGTTAACAATTTTTTTTCTAGAAAAAAGTAAGATAAATTATCAACATATTAAATCAAACCCTTGAATATAATAGTGTTATTACTTTATATCATTGCATAAACTAAAACTCAGATTCAAAGATTTATCAATGCAAATGAAAATAACCTAAAATATTTAAAATGCATTAAAAAGTGATAGCTAAAAAAAACACACTATAAAGCTACTATTTAAAATAAAGACAAACATTTATAGCTGTCAACTGGGTTCCGTACTAGGCTGCCTTTCATTTGGCCCACAAATTTCTATGGCCCAAACGGATCGCTCGATTCGCCCTATAAGTAATGAAAGTAAATTTTTTGAATGAAAACAAATCGAAAATCGAAAAGAAATATTATTTGCATAACAAATGCAATGTGATGAGCTTTTGGAGCGATAGCCACAAGTTCTGGTTTCAACTTGAAATAATAATAAAAATAAAAAAAAACACACACACAATGGTTAAAAGTGAAATTGTGCGTTGGCCTTTTTTGCATGTCTAAAGGCTTTGGCTTTGTTGTCAATATATATTTTTTGTTTTCTTTCGATTTTTTTGTTGATCTTTTTCTCTTTCTACTTTTGGCCATGGATTGTCAACGATTCAGTTAGGGATTTGGCTTTAGGTTTCCCCTAAAAAAAACAACATATATACTTATGTATATGTATGTGTATGTATATGGAAAACAACAATAACAATTATTTGTCGTTGAGTGTTAAATGGTTGCCAAAAAGCAGAAATGGGGAAATGGACGTTGAGACGTTTCTTTGCTAGCGCAGAAGACAATAAACAAACGAAGACGATACGAAGACGACAACTTTGTAAATTCTTTCAATTTACCGTAAACTTCACCTTAATTTTTTTCCAACTCTTTAGCTTGTCTTATTGTTGTTGTTGTTGTTGTTAAAGCCGGTTTTAAGCGCCTGCAGCAACTTGTTGCTGTTTAATTGTTGTTGCTGTTGTTGTTTTGTCTTCTTTATTTGTTGTGACTTACAAAGAGCGTATCTCTTTTTCTCTTCTCTTTTATTTTCTCTTAACAACAGCTGAACGGGCTTTGTTGTGGATGCCAGAGAGAGCCAGGAACAGTAAATGAAGGACGACGAATATGGTGATTGTAACACGTGTAAGTAAAGAGCAAAGCTAAAAACGATCAAAGAGAGAGAGACGGACACAAATACATACATACAAATGCACGTTTGTATTTACACACACATGGAAAGTTTGTTGCGCACAAGAATCCCAAACGGAAGTTCGCACGCATACAAAAACGTATAAAATACCCTGTACACTTTAAAAAAGTGTTTGTAACAAGTATATGATAACTTATAGAGAATGTTTGTGACAGTTTTTGTTTTTTTTTTTATAGATTATTATCAGCAGTATAGGTATAAAGTATTATATTAATTTATATTATTATTATATGAAGTCCGTATGCATAAAATGTTTGTAAATATTATTATAACTTAAATAGAATCTTTGTTCTAAATTTTAATAATCATTTAATAGTTAAAGTAAATAGCATTTAATAGACTCTAGCTATAGATAAACACTTAGTGCAGGGCATCTCGTAGTCCATCACGCTGCGTTGTGATCACTCTTACTTGTTTTTCCATTGTGGATAGCTCCCATGGCTCGTATATCTATCAGGTCTGTCCCTGGTTTGGACTTTTATGTTACGCTCAAGTGATTCTTACAACAACAAACGAAAAAAAAAAACCTTTAAAAAAAAAATAAAAGCACTTGGCAAAGTTTTATGGCCCTCATCAAATGTCCATGGCAACCCCGATGGCTCGTAAATTGTAATGTCAAATTGTAACTGGATTTAATTTGTGCATTTCCCCCTTTTGCGAACAACAGGGTGACTACATCTGGATAGAACCCGCATCGGGGCGGGAATTCGATGTGGCCATTGGAGCACGTGTCATTTCCGCCGAAGGACGACGCATCCAAGTTCGCGACGATGATGGCGACGAAGTCTGGCTGGCGCCAGAGCGTCGCATCAAGGCGATGCACGCCTCATCCGTCCAGGGTGTCGAGGATATGATATCGCTGGGCGATCTCCATGAGGCGGGCATCTTACGTAATCTACTTATACGATACAAAGAGAGTCTAATATATGTAAGTTAAACAAAATGCTTTTAAAAAGCCAACTCAATTAACTTTTTTTTCTTTTCCTCTTTTAGACCTATACCGGTTCCATATTGGTCGCCGTCAATCCGTACCAGATCCTGCCCATCTATACGGGCGATCAGATCAAGCTGTACAAGGAGCGCAAAATTGGCGAATTACCGCCGCATATTTTCGCAATTGGCGACAATGCGTATGCACATATGAAACGCTATCGCCAGGATCAATGCATTGTGATATCTGGGGAATCGGGCGCCGGCAAAACGGAGAGCACAAAACTGATATTGCAATATTTGGCGGCCATCAGTGGCAAGCACTCGTGGATCGAGCAGCAAATTCTCGAAGCGAATCCCATTTTGGAGGCCTTCGGCAATGCCAAAACGATACGCAACGATAATTCTTCGCGGTAATTAACATTAAATCACTAATTAAAAGATGCTCTATTCTTAATTTTGATTCTCTTTTGTTTACTTCTTAGTTTCGGCAAATACATTGACATACATTTTAGCGCAAATGGCGTAATCGAAGGCGCCAAGATCGAACAATATTTGCTGGAGAAGTCGCGGATTGTGTCCCAGAATCACAGCGAACGCAATTATCATGTTTTCTATTGCATTTTGGCGGGTCTCTCAGCGGACGAGAAGAGCCGCCTCGAACTGGGCCAAGCTGCCGAATACAAGTGAGAAATGTTGTCTAATTAATCAAAAATAAAAGCTAACACTATTCCTTTTTTTTTAATAGATACTTGACTGGCGGGAATAGCATTACGTGCGAGGGACGCGACGATGCCGCCGAGTTCTCGGACATCCGATCAGCGATGAAGGTGCTGCTCTTCTCGGATCAGGAGATCTGGGAGATAATAAAGCTGCTGGCGGCCCTTTTGCACTGCGGCAACATTAAATACAAGGCCACGGTTGTGGACAATCTGGACGCAACCGAAATACCCGAGCACATCAATGTGGAGCGTGTGGCGGGTCTGTTGGGCTTGCCCATTCAGCCGCTAATCGATGCTCTGACCCGTCGCACACTGTTCGCCCATGGGGAGACTGTGGTCTCGACG
The DNA here is from genome assembly GCA_004143845.1 of Drosophila lacertosa. Lineage (NCBI taxonomy): Eukaryota > Metazoa > Arthropoda > Insecta > Diptera > Drosophilidae > Drosophila > Drosophila lacertosa. The sequence goes on along the minus strand of SCDZ01000068.1, from coordinate 113,401 downwards.
CTGTCGCGGGATCAGTCGGTGGATGTGCGGGATGCGTTCGTGAAGGGCATCTATGGGCGTCTGTTTGTGCATATTGTGCGCAAGATTAACACGGCCATATTTAAGCCAAGGGCGACATCGCGCAATGCCATCGGCGTTTTGGACATCTTTGGCTTTGAGAACTTCGATCAGAATAGCTTTGAGCAGTTTTGCATTAACTATGCCAACGAGAATTTGCAGCAGTTCTTTGTCCAGCACATTTTCAAGCTCGAACAGGAAGAATACAATCACGAGGCCATCAATTGGCAGCACATCGAGTTCGTTGACAATCAGGATGCGCTCGACTTGATTGCGATCAAGCAATTGAACATCATGGCTCTGATCGACGAGGAGGCACGTTTCCCCAAGGGCACCGATCAGACGATGCTCGCCAAGCTGCACAAGACGCACGGTGCGCACAAGAATTATCTAAAGCCCAAATCGGATATAAACACCAGCTTCGGTTTAAATCATTTCGCTGGCATTGTTTTCTACGATACACGCGGCTTTCTCGACAAGAATCGCGACACGTTCAGTCCGGATCTGTTGCATCTGGTTAGCCAGAGTGGCAACAAGTTCCTACGCCAGATTTTCGCCCAGGACATCGAGATGGGCGCCGAGACGCGCAAACGAACCCCAACGCTCTCCACGCAGTTCCGCAAGAGCCTCGACGCCCTAATGAAGACTCTGAGCAGCTGCCAACCCTTCTTTATACGCTGCATCAAACCCAATGAGATGAAGAAACCGATGATGTTCGATCGTGGTCTGTGCTGTCGCCAGCTGCGCTACTCGGGCATGATGGAGACAATACGTATACGACGTGCTGGCTACCCAATACGTCACGGCTTCCGTGAGTTTGTCGAACGCTATCGCTTTCTAATTCCCGGCGTGCCGCCCGCCCATCGCACCGACTGTCTGGCGGCCACGTCGCGCATTTGCGCCATGGTCCTGGGCAAGTCCGACTATCAGCTGGGCCACACCAAGGTCTTTCTAAAGGATGCGCATGATTTGTTCCTCGAACAGGAACGCGATCGCGTCCTAACCCGTAAAATCCTAATACTCCAACGCAGCATACGCGGCTGGGTCTATCGACGTCGCTATCTGCGCCTGCGCGCCGCCGCCATCAGCGTCCAGCGCGTCTGGAAAGGCTACGCGCAGCGCAAACGTTATCGCAGCATGCGTGTCGGGTATATGCGACTGCAGGCCTTGATTCGTTCGCGTGTCCTTTCGCATCGCTTTCGCCATCTGCGCGGACACATTGTCGGCCTGCAGGCGCACGCACGCGGCTATCTGGTGCGTCGGGAATATGGCCACAAGATGTGGGCGGTGATCAAGATACAGTCGCATGTTAGACGCATGATTGCCGTGCGTCGGTATCGCAAGCTGCGGCTGGAGCACAAACAGTTTGCGGAGGTGCTGCAGCTGCGCAAACTGGAGGAGCAGGAGCTGCTGCATCGCGGCAACAAGCATGCGCGCGAAATTGCCGAACAGCATTATCGGGATCGGCTGCACGAGCTGGAGCGACGGGAGCTGCAGGAACAGCTGGAGGATCGACGGCGCGTTGAGGTCAAGATGAACATTATTAATGATGCGGCACGCAAGCAGGAGGAGCCCGTCGACGATGGCAAACTGGTGGAGGCCATGTTCGATTTTCTGCCCGACTCGAGCAGCGATGCGCCGACGCCGCACGGCGGACGAGAGACGTCTGTGTTCAATGATCTGCCGCATGCGCAGGCCATCAATCACGAGGACCTCATTGCGCCCATGCACATCTCCGAGGATGAGGAGGATTTGTCCGAGTATAAATTCCAGAAATTCGCCGCCACCTATTTCCAGGGCAACGTCAATCATCAGTATGCCAAGAAGGCACTGAAGCATCCTTTGCTGCCGCTGCACACCCAAGGCGATCAGCTGGCCGCCCAGGCTCTGTGGATCACCATATTGCGTTTCACTGGCGACATGCAGGAGCCCAAGTATCATACCATGGATCGCATGGACACCACCTCGGTGATGTCCAAGGTGACGGCGACGCTGGGACGCAATTTTATTCGCAGCAAGGTGAACTTTTATTTTCATAATTATTATTATTTATTATAAATATTATTTTTTTTATTTTCTAGGAATTCCAGGAGGCTCAACTGATGGGTCTCGATCCGGAGGCGTTCCTCAAGCAAAAGCCCCGTTCGATCCGGCACAAGCTCGTCTCGCTGACGCTCAAGCGCAAGAATAAGCTGGGCGAGGATGTGCGTCGACGTCTGCAGGACGACGAGTATACGGCGGACAGCTATCAGTCGTGGCTGCAATCGCGTCCGACCTCGAATCTGGAGAAGCTGCACTTCATTATCGGCCACGGGATTCTGCGCGCCGAGCTGCGCGACGAGATTTATTGTCAGATCTGCAAGCAGCTGACCAACAATCCACTCAAATCCTCGCATGCACGCGGCTGGATTCTGTTGTCGTTGTGCGTCGGCTGCTTTGCGCCCTCGGAGAAGTTCGTCAACTATCTGCGCGCCTTCATACGCGAAGGTCCGCCCGGCTATGCTCCTTATTGTGAGGAGCGACTGAAGCGCACCTTTAACAACGGCACACGAAATCAGCCGCCGTCGTGGCTGGAACTGCAGGCGACCAAATCGAAGAAGCCCATCATGCTGCCCATCACGTTCATGGACGGCAATACGAAAACACTGCTCGCCGATTCGGCGACAACGGCCCGCGAGCTCTGCAATCAGCTGTCGGATAAGATAACGCTCAAGGATCAGTTTGGATTCTCGCTGTATATTGCGCTCTTCGACAAGGTTAGTTCGCTGGGCAGCGGCGGCGATCATGTTATGGACGCGATTTCCCAATGCGAACAGTATGCCAAGGAACAGGGCGCCCAGGAGCGTAATGCCCCATGGCGTCTATTCTTTCGTAAGGAGATCTTTGCGCCATGGCACGAGCCCACCAACGATCAGGTGGCCACCAATCTCATCTATCAGCAGGTTGTGCGTGGCGTCAAATTCGGCGAATATCGCTGCGACAAGGAGGAGGATCTGGCCATGATCGCCGCCCAGCAGTATTTCATTGAATACGGCACCGACATGTCCATGGAGCGTCTGTTCACGCTGCTGCCCAACTTTATACCCGATTTCTGTTTGAGCGGCATCGACAAGGCCATCGAACGCTGGGCCGCTCTCGTTCTGCAGGCCTACAAGAAGTCCTACTATGTGAAGGACAAGATAGCCGCACTCAAGATCAAAGAGGATATTGTTAGCTATGCGAAATATAAATGGCCATTGTTATTCTCACGCTTTTACGAGGCGTATCGAAATTCGGGTCCCAATTTGCCCAAGAACGATGTCATCATTGCCGTCAATTGGACGGGCGTCTATGTCGTCGATGATCAGGAACAGGTGCTGCTGGAGCTTAGCTTTCCCGAAATCACCGCCGTCTCCAGCCAGAAGACCAACAAGGTGTTCACCCAAACGTTCAGTTTGTCGACGGTGCGCGGCGAAGAATTCACATTCCAGAGTCCCAATGCGGAGGATATACGCGATCTGGTTGTCTACTTTTTGGATGGCCTCAAGAAGCGGTAACTACCAATTAAATAGCCTTACTTAAACCATTCTAATTGATACCCTTTCAGCTCGAAATATGTGATTGCTCTGCAGGATTATCGTGCTCCTTCCGACGGCACCAGTTTCCTGTCGTTCTTCAAGGGCGATCTGATCATTTTGGAGGACGAGTCGTGCGGCGAATCGGTGCTGAACAATGGCTGGTGCATTGGCCGCTGCGATCGTTCGCAGGAACGTGGCGACTTCCCCGCCGAGACCGTCTATGTCCTGCCCACGTTGAGCAAGCCGCCGCAGGACATACTCGCCCTGTTCAATATCGAGGAGGCGCATCATGGCCGACGCCTGAGCATGGCCTCCAATGGCGGCGTCGTGGAGCCGCGTGATCGTCCGCACACGCTCATGGAATACGCCATGGATCATTTCCGTTTGCCGCCCAAGCGCACAATGTCCAAGACGCTAACGCTCGGTTCGAAGCGCAGCGAGGAATTGTGGCGCTATGCACGGGATCCGATTAAGGCGCCGCTGTTGCGCAAACTGCAAACCAAGGAGGAGCTGGTCGAGGAGGCGTGCTTCGCCTTTGCTGCCATACTCAAATACATGGGCGATCTGCCCTCGAAGCGACCGCGCATGGGCAACGAGATCACCGATCATATTTTCGATGGTCCGCTCAAGCATGAAATACTCCGCGATGAGATTTATTGTCAGCTAATGAAACAGCTGACCGACAATCGCAATCGCATGTCGGAGGAACGTGGCTGGGAGCTGATGTGGCTGGCGACGGGTCTGTTTGCCTGCTCGCAAGGTCTGCTCAAGGAGCTGTTGTTGTTTTTGCGCACACGACGTCATCCCATATCGCAGGATTCGATGCATCGACTGCAGAAGACAATACGGCACGGTCAGCGCAAATATCCGCCGCATCAGGTGGAGGTGGAGGCCATACAGCACAAGACAACGCAGATCTTTCACAAGGTCTACTTCCCAGACGACACCGACGAGGCCTTCGAGGTCGATTCGTCGACACGGGCCAAAGACTTCTGCAACAATATCTCGCAGCGTCTGTCGCTGCGCACCAGCGAAGGCTTCTCGCTGTTTGTGAAGATCGCCGACAAGGTGATCTCGGTGCCGGAGGGCGATTTCTTTTTCGATTTCGTTCGTCATCTGACCGACTGGATTAAGAAGGCGCGACCGATACGCGACGGCGCCAATCCGCAGTTCACCTATCAGGTGTTCTTCATGAAGAAGCTGTGGACGAACACGGTGCCCGGCAAGGATCGCAATGCCGATCTCATCTTTCATTATCATCAGGAGCTGCCCAAACTCTTGCGCGGCTATCACAAATGTTCGCGCGAGGAGGCCGCCAAATTGGCCGCACTCGTTTTTCGTGTACGCTTCGGCGAGAACAAACAGGAGCTGCAGGCAATACCGTAAGTAGTCCTTTAATACAAAATTGTCTATTTAATATTAACATATATATATTTATCTATTTAGGCAAATGCTACGCGAACTGATACCCTCGGATATTATGAAAATGCAGAGCACCAGCGAATGGAAGCGTTCCATTGTCGCCTCGTATAATCAGGATGGCGGCATGAGCTCCGAGGATGCCAAAGTTGCATTCCTTAAGATCGTCTACAGGTACAATTTAACAGTTAGAATGTTTAATTCAACATAATAATATGTTTCTTTATTTGGAATAGATGGCCCACGTTTGGCTCGGCATTCTTTGAGGTAAAGCAAACCACCGAGCCAAACTATCCCGAAATGCTGCTAATTGCCATTAACAAGCATGGCGTCAGTCTTATCCATCCAGTAACAAAGGTAAATAAACTAAATACCTAATAGATATTTATATAATACCTTTTAATTACTTACATTTTACAGGATATCTTGGTAACGCATCCGTTTACGCGCATCTCGAATTGGTCATCGGGTAATACGTATTTCCACATGACAATTGGAAATCTGGTGCGTGGCTCGAAGTTGCTGTGCGAAACATCGTTGGGCTATAAAATGGACGATCTGCTGACATCGTATATATCGTTAATGCTGACCAATATGAACAAGAATCGAACCATTCGAGCCAACTAGTAAACATATCTAATTCCAACAAACAAACAAACAAACACACACACACACACGTTTATTTATAATAATTATAAATTATAAATGCAATAAATTATATTAGTAGGACTTATAGTTAATTACCCATTGTGTATCCCTGTATCCCTCCTTGAATCACATATCTCCCCCTCTTTTGGCTTGCTTAGAACAAAAACAAAACAAATCTATATATTATACCAAACCCTGTTTCATATTTATATTATTATATGCATTCTCTTTTGTAAAAAATATGCAAGATTTTGTTTTTAGTATTTTATGGCACATTCCGTTTACTTAAATTATTAATAACGAAAAACAAAAAACAAAAACAAAAAAACATATCAAGTAGAAGGTCTTACAATTTATCTCTATAGATAAGCTATTGTGTATCTATTTGCATTTTGCACTCTGTATAACTTTATGTATATCTCAACTGCATATCTGTACTGATGACGTTTTGTATCAAATACATAGAAATGTTCAATTATTTAATAAATTATTCATATATACAAAACATATAATATGATATTTCAAAATAAAACTAACTGAAATGGAATTATGGAATTACTCAGGGTAAGAATTGCATAATTTATATAAGCTTTATCTTAACTTCTCAGTAAATACGTTAAATAATAAAATAAGTTTTCGTGCTTTTAAGAAATCGCACACGCGCTCATCTCTAATCCTCAAGTCGATCACTAGCAACACATTGCGAGTACAGCATGTTAATATGCTGTTATGGCTCTGTTATGGCTATGTTATTCATAGAACCGTTATTACAAAACGTTTGACAGCAACAACAAAGAGTTAAAACTTGTTTATCCAATATTCACGTGTAAACAAGGAATATTATGAAGTTCAATTTTATCAACAGTGGGACGCTCGTCGGGGTTATCATGCCAACATTTAGTTATCAGTGTTCGCAACTTATCGTCCATCGATTGGCTTAGAAACTTCATTTCCGGTCGCTCACCCTTACATGATCGGTTCATGATTGCTTCTTTAATTGGATTTTCCAAGTGATGGTAAGGTTTCCTGCGTGTCAAAACTTCCCACAGAATAATGCCAAAGCTAAAAATGTCGCACTTTTCGGTATAGGGCTTCCCCTCAAGAACCTGCCAAGGCATACAAATCGTTAACTATGAAATATTTTGTTAAATTGTTTGGCATTGTTCACCTCTGGTGCTATATAAGAGACTGTACCACGTTCTGAAGTCATCTGAGTTCTTAATTCGGTCGCAGTACCGAAATCGCCAATTTTTAGAGTTCGATAGTCTTCGGTTAGCAGCAAGTTTCCAGGCTTCAAATCACGATGAATCAACGGTCTTGGTTTTCTAGTATGTAAGTAAAAGATACCCTACATCACGGAATATTTGATCAAACTATATAATTCAGGTATGCAATAAAGGACAAACCTGAACACACTGTATCATCCATCCAATACCAACCACCATTGTGTACTCCCGTCGTTCTCTCCCATGCAGATAGTCTTGCAGGGATTTACACTCCGCAAAATCCATGAGTAAGCAAGGAATCGACTCGTTATAGGTTATGCCATAAAGTTTCACAATATTCTTATGATCGACCCGGGATAGAAGTTTCTCTCGCTCGAAACACTCAAGAGCTTCTGCGTCACTACAAATCCCTTCGCATTTTTTTAAAGCAATCTGTTTTCCCCGCCAAGTTGCTCTGTAGACTTTGCCAAAGGTGCCTCTGCCAACCAACTGCGAATTAGAATTAATATACATATATACATACATACATACAACTGTCGCAGATTATATTCGAACTTCAAATTCTGTTTTGCACGTATATACGTTTTGTATGTTCCTTTTGTATGCCTTCTGTGTTCTCTCGAGCATAACAGATAACCGTTACAGAAACACTTTCTGCTAAGTGTAGTCTGGCCGTGAGCATGAGTGAGACAGATATGTAGTCTGTCCGAAAAACGAGGTGTCTGTGCATTATGCGTTTGTATTGAAGTGTGAAGAGGAATCGCAACTCTACACAGTATGTTTGTAGAGAAGAGGAATTGCTTTTATTGGAGCAAGAGCCAAAAACGCCGCATGCCAGAAAACGCTACGCCGAGAGTGTTCAGGAGGCAGAACAATGAACAAATAAATATTCGACATACACAAACATACATATCTTATTAAGTAAACAATATTAATCATTTAAATACCTCATGACAAATTATTTCCGCATAGTGCACAGTGGGAGGTATTTCAGATTGATACTTTTCAAACTCAATGTCAAGAGTCCTGTGAAAATGACAGAATATTAACAATTCAATAAATTAACTATATTTATATAATTTAAAACGTACTCAGGATTACTCAGAATTTTGATTAATTTATCCATTAAAGGTCGCTCATTGGGGTCTTGATTCCAGCACATTTGAAGTATTTCTTCTATAAATTTGAACTCCGATTTTTGCAAATCACCCAAAGCTGGACGTTCGCCTGTAAAAGACATTGATAAATATATTGAAAATTATATATGGTTTTGGCTACCATCAATAATCTTTGAAATAATGTCGGCTGGAAGGCAATTATCCAAATGATAGTAAGGCTTCTTTCGCGCCATTGCCTCCCAGAAAAGGATTCCAAAGCTATAAATGTCGCTTTTCTTTGTGAATGTTCCGCCATCCAAAACCTTGCAAAGAATAAAGATATATTAGTGTGGAACGATTTGTTGGAGTAAGAATGACAAACCAACCTCCGGTGCTATATAGGCTATAACTGACTTATCTTGGTTGGTTTCTCCCTCAACAGAATACTCGCAATAATCGTGCATATCTATATGTAATATATCATTACACAAAATTATATTCTGAGGTTTAAGGTAACCATGATGAACTGTCGGAAGGCGGTGAATACACTAGAAATTTAAATTAAATTAATATTCTGATTAATCAATTTGAAGTATATAGCTTTAAATACCAGAGCAATCTGATGCATCCAGTGGATAACATCGCGGACTGAATACTTTTTTTGTCGTTTATCGTGTAGATAGTCGAAGAGTGATTCCTGTAAAATTCAAAGTGAAGTTGACATAAATTAAAGTTAAGTTTAAAGTGACATTAGATTACCTCAGTTATCGATATCTCATCGATTTCATCGATGTTTACAAAATGTGCCATCGCTGATCCGTCGGTGTTGCTGCATATAGTAAAGATAACAGATTTGCCGAATTTGTTAACAGTTTATGAGATCTGTAAGCTTACTTAAAGCAATAGAGCATATCTTCGATGAATTGCAGAGCAGTTGGCCTATCCGAAACATTCGATTTCCAGCAGTGATCAATCAATTCTTTTATCAACTCCGATCGAAATATTTCTATATCACTCAGCTGTGGGCGTCCACCTAATTAAAATGTAAACAAATAGATTATATCGAAAATTACCATGTTAATTACCTTGTATAACATAATCTTTCAGTTCGGTTTCCTTGCTAACGATGTCATAAAAGGGCCTTCGGCGAGTCAACAGCTCCCACAATATAATACCAATGCTGTAGACATCGCACTTTTGCGTTGGGGCCTTATCTCCCCTCATAATCTATAAAATAAATGCTGAGATTGCAATAGTTCTATTTGTACGGGAGTTATACCTCTGGTGCGACATATTCCACTGGTAGTATGTGTTGATAGCGGCTTGTGCTCATGGGAAAGCCGCCTATCTTCAAGCGTTTAAAGTTGTCAATTAAAAAAATGCTTTTAGTACAAAGACGACCATAAGCTAATTTCGGATTAAGAGAGTGCACAAAAACGAGACCCTATAAAGATTACATGTTTATATATATTTTTTGCACATCTGAACTTAACTTACCTCGCCAGCCTGATGCATTAAGTGAAGTGCTTCACTAACTTGATATTTTCGCTGATTTGGGCCATATAAGAAATCCTGCAACGTTATATCCTCTACGTATTCCATGAATATAATATTATTGACAATTTCGTATATGCTAACAAGAGTTCCATGGCTAATACGTAATAAGGAATCGATTTCCAGATTAGTCAGCGAAAACAATTTTAGTTTTTTAGCCACAATATGTCTATTTAACCGAATGCCTTTGTAGGTATCGCAAAAATAACCGGATTTTATTAGCTGAAAAAGGCTCTCAATGAAATTTGGGGGGTTTTTTTTTCGATTTTTGATAATGACAAATTTACCTCTGCAGAGTGAACTTCCTCCATTCCGGGGTGATTAATGTGATTGATACAATTATTAAATTATTTTAAAAGATAACCAAACAATTATCTGTTCCACACGACATGCACAAAAGTACTGACAACTTGTTCAGTGTTGGGGTAATGCTTTCTCATACACTGATAAGACCGTGTTACAATGAATTTCCCTTTAGAAGGTAACGCAATTTCTGGGCGAACTTTACGACAACTAAAACTGACGCAACTAACAGGACATCTATTAAAATATGATAAATTTAGCTATGTTAAGCTGCTGATGAGCTATGTTAAGTTGCTGATGAGCTATGTTAAGCTGCTGATGAGCTATGTTAAGCTGCTGATCAGCTGTTGATTATTTATTAATTCATTAATCAGCTGTTGATTATAATTAATTAAATATTAAACTAAGTAAAATCAAATTTCGATTTTAAATAAAATTTAATTAAAAGCAAAGCTTAAGCTAATTACAAAAGCTTTCAATTAATTTTTGCAATTAATAAAAGTTTTTTATAAAAAAAAATAGCTTAAAATCAATGCTTAAATCATTTCAAGTTATTATTGAAATTATATTATTGCTATTTTTTAATATACTAAACAAACATTTTTAACTTTATATTAGTTTCAAATCAAAATAATTTTCCTTCAAATTAAATTTTTGCTTAAAATTTTCTAAATTTAAGCCCTAAAAATAAACTATTACTTTAACCAATTAAAATCCCCATTATTTTACTTGGGTATTATATAGTAAATAGTTAACAATAAAAGTTTACTATATATTAAATATTGTGATTATTAATATTTGATTTTTTAATGCTCATAGATGGTTTTATTTAAATTTTCCACAACTTTCACCTGCGATTCGAGCCCAATCGTCGTCTAAAAGCCACAACGCACTTTGACTATAACAAGTTGTATATATTTTAATATATGTATTTATGTATATATTTAAACAATATATATTTTTCTCTTTTGAAAGCTACACTCAATTATTGCATGCAACCCCTTTTGGCTCCCACACAACCGGCTGGCGAATTCCCACGCATTGTGTGCTTAGAATTTTCACAGCGTGTGAAAACTGGCAGCCGGCTTAAAAGTCAAGACTCAGATTTTTCAAAGATAATTAGTGCACTGGAAGCTCCTGAGAACATTTTGTTATTTTTTTTGTCTTTTGTCAGTGTGTTTGTGTGTGTGTGTGTGTGTGTTTTTTTTTAACAATTCAAAGGCTGACGCTGCTGCCGTCCCTTGGCCGCACCTGAAGTGTAACGACCACGAGAACACCAAAAAGACACCCAACGCAGTCACCGCAGTCCAATCAGACACTCAGACTGAGGGGCAAAAATTATGCACTCGCAATGTGAATGTGAATGTGAATGTGTTCATTAAAAATTCAACTAATTTCATATTCAGCTTCTCTTATAAGATGTGTCCGACCGCGTCAACGGCCTTTAAGAAGTTGCAGTTCCAATTATGAAACTTGGTGGTGGGTTTTTCGTCTCCTTCGTCTTCCTCTTCGCCTTCGTTTTTACGACCTCTCTATCTGTCTCGCTCGCTCGCTCGCTCTCTCACACTCATCTCGCACGCAACGACGTCGTGAAGAAAAGTTTGTCGTTTGAGTCTTTCGTTTGTCATCTTCAAAAAAAAAAAAAAAAAAACAAACAAAGTTCCCATCAATTTGAGGGGAGGAAAGAGGGTGAGTTGCACTTGTTGCTTGCCTGCTTCGCTGACTCTGATAAGACTTGAATCTCAGCTGAATTAAATTCTAATAAAAGCCAACTAACATTGCTTCTAGCAGGGTATGAACGACTAGTAGATACCTTTTGAATTGCATTCAATTTTGTAATTATGTTAGTATTAAACCAAATAAAGGCAACAAATAAATGTATATTTATATATCTATGTGTATCCTTACATCTATCTTAACGATATTTCTTTTATCCTTGCTTACGATATTGTTATTCAGACTTTCTTCTCGTTGCTAAACAACTCGATAATCTTCAATTGAAATACAGGGTATTTAATGAGAACTTGAAGTTCGATGCTGCGACTCAAGTTTGGCAAACCCAAAACGGAAGCGCGATAATTAATGCAAAACCGCGATTGTTAATTTGTAAATCTGTAAGACAACAACAATAACAACAGTGAATAATGCATAAATATTAAACAGAGATAGTTAAAAGCAACAACAACAACAACAACAACAACTTCAAAACCAAATTCTCAGCTTATTGTCAACGCCTTTTGGGGCTGTGTGAATATTCTGTCAGTTCCTTTAGCTCCAAACGGAAACAATGTGTATATATATGTATATATATCGTATATAAGTTGACTTTGCGTTTTTCGTAATGGCAGCTAAAAATTTAAATCGACCAACCAACTGTAATTAAAGTTGAAGAGGCAGCCCACCGTGGGAAGTGCTGCACTTGTCTTAAAATGAAAAAAATATTCACACGACATGGCAACATTTTCCCATGCCGATTTAAATCGACTATTCGCCTAGCCAAGGGTTTTTTTCTCTTGTTGTTAATTTTTTAGCAGCTAGGTCACTTTAAAGTAAAGCAGAAGGAAATTGTTAAATCATTGTTGACTGACATAGTTTATGTTTTGTTCTTGTGTTTATTTAGATTTAGGTTTTTCTCTTAGGCTTACAACTTTCTTTATTCAGTTATCTTACAAAATTATATGCTTTCTTTCATATACATATATATATATATATATATGTATATGTATATAAATATTGATTGAACTGAGCTTATGTCGTGTGTGTTGAAATTGATGTCGTCAACTGTTTGTCATGGAATGTTTCACAAAATATTTGACAAACAGTTGATATATATGTATATATGTATATATATAAAAGCTGTACAACACACATAAGCCCAGCAAACGCAAAAAATATTCTATATATATATATATATATATATATATATATATATATATGTATATATTATTAAACTAATTTTATTGTTATTGTATTTATGCTTTAAAGTCAGTGAGCTTTTTGCGAGTTATATACAATTATGTCTGGTGTTTTTTTTTTACATCTATTGGTACCGGCTAGCACTACAAAATTAATATTGGTCAAATTCAAAATAGGGCTCTTTATCCGTTTTTTTTTTCAACTTTTGTTCGCACTCCCTAAAGCGAGAATTGGCTTTTAAAATAAACAAAATGAGAGAGAGAGAGATTGTGTCTTACAAACTAAAAGTAGTTAATGTATAAAAAAAGGAAATGTGTGCTAGAAGAGCTTTAAATAAGTTGGCATAAATAATAAATGTTTATCGAATTGCAAATAAGAGCAATAATGCCGCACTCAGGACAAGCCGCTCCCGTGACTATTCCATTGCACTTCCGAGATGGAGGGTAGCGTTTGATGTGTTTGCTGCTGCTGCAGAGTTTGCTGTAAGCTCGAACCGCTCGCTGGCGAATTGTTGCTGCTGTTGTTGTTGCTGCTGTTGCTGTTGTTGTTATTGTTGTTGTTGCTATTATTGTTATTGTTGTTGCTGATGCTTGTGATGTTGTTGTTATTGTGACGCGTACGCATAACATCATCAGCCTGATTACAATGCGAACGCGGCCCCGGCTCCGGCGTATACGTAAATGTTAGCCCAGTAGCATAAATGATGCCATCGTTGCGCACCAACGAAATGGGCACCTGAGTGGGCTGACGAACCTACGCAAGGGATGTGTTTATATAGCAATTATATTCTGAAGTGCTTTACATTAGCTTACCCAAAGCCATTCGCCGCGAAATTGTGAGATTTCGGGCACCACGCAGAGCAACGTTTCCGTACAGCGATACATGGTCTCCGCCTCGACGTCGCCGAACCAGACCTGCAAGTGCGGCGTAAAATTGTCGCCACTCAGCTCCAGCATGGCCACATCGCCGCCACCATTCAGATTCAGTGAATTGACAATTGGCACAGGCGTCACCGGCGAGCTAAGCAAGGATGGGTTAACATATATTTAATTTATAATCAATTAAAGTAATTAGGTATTGACTTACGCAACGGGTCCCATGCCCTCGTAGAATTGATATTCGGCTTTGTCGGTGGATATGATTGTCCAGCAGGCGCCGTCGTTGATCATCTCCTTGTTGGGCTCCTTGGGGCAGGGCGTCGCCTGGAACTGTATGATCTTCTCCTGGGACAGGCACAGATACATGCGATCCGTGTCCTTCATGTAGAAGGCGCATTTGTGCAGCTGCGACACAGGATCATCGGCCTCCAGCAGCGCCATCTGTTTGTCCACCTTGCGTATGATGAGACGCGGCAGCGCCATGCCCGTCACCGAGCAGACCAGCTTAACTGTGGCCCCATAGTGTATGTAACCGTCGCGCACCTGAAACTCCTCCGACTCCGATTCGTTGTCGTCGAGCAGATGTATCGTAAAGGCGCCCCATTGCGTCGACGAGGCGTGAAAGTGTCCGTTCTCCACGTGCAGATAGCGCGTGGAGACCGTTTGGGAGCGCAGGCGATTGAAGAGGGCGACATTTGTGCCGCTGGCAATGCACAGATCGGCGTTCTTCAGAGATTGCTTCTTTTTGGACGGCTTCGAGATGACCTTGATGCGTTTCGAGTTGAACACGCCAATGTCGTGGCCATTGCCATAGAACATTTTCACCGACAGCATAAAATGTTTACGCTTATCCGAATCCGATATGAAGAGCGTCTTCGCGGCACAATACTGTTTCCCATTCAGATCCAGCTGCTGCATATCCTGATCACTGCTGCCAATCCCAATAAAGGCACACAACTGGGCGCCCTGTTCGCTCTCGCCCTGCTGCAGCATCTCCTCGTAGCGTCGCCGCCAGCCGCTGCCAAACAGATAAATGCAAGGCGGCGGGCAAAAGAAACGCTTCTCATTGCCATACGATTTCTGGGCCACCTGTAATAATAATAAATAAAAGATTTTTTATATATATATATAAATAGTTATTCAGCTTCGATTATCGGACAGCGATAAATCGTAACAAAAGTTATAACCGCAGCTATGCAGCTGTTAAATTTGTCGTATAATTAATTCCAATTATTTTATTGTGGCCGCCGTTTGCTTAATTTGCGTGCAGTCAACTGTGAAGGATGCGATGCCTGGACGCAATCGCCGCCATCGCTTGAAGATAGCCGCGACAAACCGCAACAATTCTGTGGAGCCCGCCCCACATTGCATTCAGCTAAAACCACCATTCGAATGATCAAAATACATATATATACATATATAATATAATAAACTGTTGACCATTTCAAAATATGTTTTTTGTTATGAGAGAAACCAAAATTTCTTAAAACCAAAAAATTTAATGTAAAAAATAGTGAAGTAAAATAGAAAGAAGCAATCCTTGTTAGATAAGTTGTCTAAGAGCTAAATTATTTTGGCTATAAAACGGGAATACGGGCTCAAGTCTTGATTATAGAATATAGTCTATTATTCAGTTACTTTTTTTCTTCTTTGCTTTATTATAGTATATACCCAATTAATCAATTTTTCTATTTAATATATACCCAATTTTTCATTTGCAATTTTAATTACAAAATATAATTTTGCATTGTTTGAATTCTCTGTGAAACTTAAATTGGCAGATTTAAAGCAATATTAAAAATAGTTAGCGCTATTAATTGAAGCCTTTTTTTAATTAATCCAAAGTAATTAAATTAAATTTGATATACGTATATTTAATTTATTATAAATAAATATTTAATATACCATATTGTTCTGAACAATATCTGCAAAATAAAGTAAACTATTTGAATGTTTAATAAATATTTTTAAGAGCTGTTAGAAAAGATTCATCTAATCTTCGTCAGATGGAAAAAGTATCAGATAAAAATATTTCACCATTCGGATCAGATTCGGATGGTGTTCAATTTTAAATTCTGCTATCCATCCGCCTAAAACTAATGATCATAAACTTTATTTAAAGGCAATTGTTTGTTTGCATAAAATAATTTAATAATTATTTTGGAATATGGAACCGGGCAAATTAATAAGAATCTATAAATCATATGCCACAGTTTAAAGGCTCGTGGTAGGTAAATAACTTAAAAAATTTAACAAATAAGAAAACTTTATTTTTTTTTTAAATGAAGGTTTAAAGGAATTTGCTTTGCAATAAGAATAAGATAGATTTTAAATTAGATTGGGAACGCGGCAAGTTTTCTGGCTTGCTTTTTGGTTTGGCTTAAACTGGATGTCCTTAACCCACCTTGGCGTGCAGTATGACGATGACCATGTCGTTCCGTTCCCGCATATATTTCTCCATCGCGTCGCGCGTCAGCTTCTTTTCCTCGATGTGCGTGCGGTAGGCGGCGGCGCCGGGCACAGCAACCGGCAGCATCGAAAGCTGCATTTGTTGTTGTTGCTGCTGCTGCTGTTGTTGTTGTTGTTGCTGTTGTTGCTGCTGCTGTTGATGATGCACTTGTAGCTGCTGTTGTTGCTGCTGCGTCGGCGGCGGCGCACTGCCCAGTCCAAAGTGCGGCATATCCTGGCTGTGACTGTGCAGCTGACTGTGCTCCAAATTGTTGCTAATGCCGGCTGCTGCTGCTGCGGCTGCGTTCTCGTAGACAATGGCGGGCGGTGCGGCGGCAATAGCGTTTAAATTAAATTGGCTGTAGCTCTTCATTTAAGCACATGCTGTTTAAATGTTTCGGTTTGTATATATTTTCTTTTTTTTGGCAACTTGGTTTAACACTTTGGCACTTGTACTTTGTCTTGGGTTTCTTTTATTTTGTTTGCGTTGTTTGTTATTTGTGTCTCGTCGAAGTCGTTGTATCCTGGCACACACAACACACGCAGCAGCAGCTGTCGTTTCTCACGGTTTCGCTTTCGATGTTGTTGTTGTTGTTTGGTTTTAATATTTTTTCTGTTTGGAGTGCCCGCCTGGCCACAATTAACATGTGTGTGGTCGAGTTTAAAGCGCGAATTTGACTGCGACTGTCGCTCGTTGCGGCTGGCTGCTGTTTAAACTTGCAACTAAACTGTGGTAACTGATTTATAATAAATAAAAACGAAACCAAACCCCACCAAGCAGCAGGCTGCCAAACAAACTAGGGTTGTTGTTATCCTATCGATGTTCTTCAACTATGCGACTATCGATAAAGGCAGTTGGCCAATGCGATAGTTTCGCACGAATGGTCAGCCATGCAAAGGTTGGCATACGCAAACAATGTTGTGACGTCAGTGGCTAGGTAGTGTTTATTGTGTACAGTGAGAGTCTTTGTATTTATTTAATACAACTGTGCTGTGCAGTATGAACAGTGAACAATGTGTTCAAAAGAATTGAAGGAATTAATAAATGCGAAAAATGCAACTTAATTCAAATCGTTGAATGGCGGCAACAAAATATTTAGTACTGCTTCTTCTTCAATATGCAGCAATCACATAAAACGGTCAGCCAAACGATAGTTACTATCGTTGTGGCCGTTGTCTGGCAACTATTTATACGTTTTACAAACCAATTGGCAGCTCTTGTGCATTGTGTGCGCTTAAAAATTGATCAAAAGTTCCGAAGTCGACTACACAAAGCAATGGATGCATTTAACGGATTGGACAAATCCCTCTACATATGGACAGACAGCGCAGAGTTGGACAAACGTGTAGAGACATTAAAGACCGCCACCGGCGGCGAGGTGGCTGTGGAAAATGTGCATCGCCTGTCGTTTTGTAAGTGTTAACGTTGTGTGTGTGTGTGTGTTAACAAAGTGTGAGTCAGCATGTTAATGGCCAATATTGCGTGCACTTTACAATTTTAGCTTCCTACGCCAATTCGAGCTTTGATCTAATTGTTATTGAGTGCGCCCAGTTGACCGACAACTATGTCAAGCTGCTGCACATGCTCAAACCGAGCGGCAAACTGCATTTGTTTGCCTACATCGGCCCAGCCGCCAGTTTGCTGCAGGAAATCAAGTTATCCGGCTTTATCAATTGCCGCGAGGATGCCGCCGCCAATACGCTGACGGCAGAAAAGCCAGGCTACGAGACAGGCTCATCGGCCAGATTATCGTTTACCAAGAAAACAGCTGGCGTCAATGTGTGGAAAATCAGCGGCGACGACGAGGAACTGATCGATGAGGAGGATCTGCTCGACGAGGTGGATAAACAGCTGCCGGATCCCGCAGGTCTGCGTGTCTGCAGCACTACGGGTAAACGCAAGGCGTGCAAAAACTGTTCCTGCGGTCTGGCCGAGGAGCTGGAGAGCGAGAAGACAACCAAAGCGGCCAGCGAGAATGCAAAGTCCAGCTGTGGCAACGTACGTAACTTCTTTTTGTTTATGTCTATTGGCGGACACTCACAATATGTAGTACTAACTGAAATGGGATAATGATCATTAATTGGGTAACGACTGTAAGACGAAGTCTTTTTATGCTACTGATCAGCATTAGCTGTGGATTTGTTTTTTTTTACATTATAGCTCCCATTGGGACTATCGCAGAAAAATTGATTTGTTCAAAAAGCAACGTGATTTATTCTTGCAGATAACACAACTTAACACAAGTTATTCAAGTCTTATCAATTTCATAAGACATAAGAATAACAAATCAGTCGAAAATTGAGTTCTTGTGTGAAAACAGTTTTTGCTTTTCAAGATTTCTTCAACAAACTTTACAACTACGTTGATTAGGCAATGATTTAGCATATTACTATATAATTAAATCTATTGCAATTAACTGCTGCCAATTAAGTTAATTTATGTGTGGAAACAATTTTGTAGGGCAAGTTTATTATGTACTTAAATTTAATTATGTGCAAATTTTCTCTTTTTCAATTTTAATTCAAATTGTGGGCTTCTTTAACTAATTGAAAATTACCCTCTTTTTTTATATTTAAAAAATAAAAAACCCAGTTTTTATTAGATTTGTTTTTAACAAAGTGTTAAATTGTTATTGTGGGTTTTTTAGATTTTTCAAATTTAGCCCTAAAATGTTGTTTAGTGTTCGTTTTTTCTATGCCTAATATTTTAAAATCTGTTGATTCTTAGATAATAAGAAATTCCAAATATAACTTATTGAAATAAGTTATTTTTATAATTTCTTTAGAAATAACTTTAATCTATATATATATATAAAAGTTATATAAAATTATATATGCATATTCAAAATTTCTAACTCTTTTCCCCTTTTTATTTGCAGTGCTATTTGGGCGATGCCTTTAGGTGCTCGACATGTCCTTATTTGGGCATGCCGGCCTTCAAGCCGGGCGAGAAGGTGCAACTAGCTGAAAACTTGCTGAAATCTGATATTTAGTTAGTTAGGACACGGCGCAATAATTAATAAATATACCACATAGACTTGAGCACTTTATTAAGTGGATAATTAATTTCATATGTAAATAGAAAATACATAAAAACGAAAGTTAAAACAAAAAACATAAGGAAATACAAATTAATTGGTTCACAGTTCGCACGGTGTGCCCTTGATGAGGTCACGATTCTTGCCGGTCAAAATGCGATAGTTGACGGCCGTGTGATCCAGCTCCTTGTACAGATAGGTGGGCATGCGATCGGACAGGACCCACAGGGAACCAGTGCTATCGATCTTCAAGTCGTTGGGAAAGACCAACGTATGCGAATCGGAATCGATGAGGCCCTGCGTGTCTGCCGTATACGGGCTCTTCGTGTTCCAGCAGGCGATGGCATCCTTGTTCACCTGCGTGTAGAACAATACGCCGGTGTCCTTGTCGAACACCTCCGCTGTCGACTGTCCGTTCATGCCGCGATCGCCGACCAGCTTGAAATCGTAATACGATTCGCCTCCGTTTACATGCGTCTCGTTTTGCAGGACACGATTGGAGACCTTGAACTCCTTGGTGCTGGCCAGCGCATGGAAGTAAATGTCCTTGGTGTGATCGGGATTTAGGGCGCCAACGGCCATGCCGAAAACACCGTCGGTCCACTGGAAATTGACGCCGCCCACATTGAAATCGCCCTGCAGCGGATCAAAGTGGAAATAATTGTGCTTAACGCGATACGATTTGTTATCCCTAAAGTTATAGACAATGACGCCATAGGCGCCCAGATCGGGCACATAAGCGAACGCATCCTCGCACTGCTCGCGATCCACATCGACAATAATGTTGGCGAAGAAAGTGTCCTCCTTGCTCTGATCGGCGGGTATGGCAAAGCGGCGCAGCAGCTGATCCGTCTTCAGATCAAACACCAGAATCGCATTCGGCGTTATTTGCTTGGGATTGCCCAAAATGTCGGCCAGACCCGTGTCCAACACCCACAAGCGATCGCAGGCATCAACCTGAATGCGGAAGGTGGAAATAATGGTGGCATTATCCTGCAGCTGGACGCCCGCATCCTGTGCCTTGTCCGCATCCAGGCGACCGCCCGACGGCGTCTTCTGCTCCTGCGGCTGCACATCGATGGGCAGCTTGTTGGCCTCCCAGCTGGGATAGGGACGCAGCTTGGGCGATTTCTCGCTGGTCGTCAGATCAATGTAGTTCAAAGTGGCAGCAACGCCAGCCTTCCATCTGGGAGAGAGAGAGAGAGAGGGAAAGTGTTAAAGAGAAAATTTTAAGTGTTGATTAAGGGGCTAAAGAAAAATAACTTATATATAGATTGATTGGTATCCAGGGTATCCAGCTAGTCAATCACTATCTCTCAGTCAATACCATTCTTGTTTATTTATTTTGTTGCTGGCATTTCGATTTCTATTTGTGCCAAATCTAGGTATTTATTTTAATTAAGCTTTTATTTTGGGGAATTAACTTTTTTTTCGTGAGCATCGCCGATAAACATATTATTGTGTATTTCTGGTCAATTAACTATTTGGACTGGTAAAGAACCGCGCAGCGATGACGTCATGTGTCAACAAGATGAGCAATATTAAAATAGTTAAAGATCAAATTTAATATATGCACATATAAATATATATACATATATATATATATATATATATATATATGCCAGCTGTTCGATCACGATTTTAGTTTACTAGCCATTAATCAATTTGTTGTCATATTTGCATAACAGTAATTTTAAAATGCAAATAGAGACAAAGAGAGAGCGAGAGAGACAGAGAGAGTAGGAAAAAGAGAGAGCGACATGTGAACTGGTTTTTTCCTCAAGACAAATGGATTTTCGCAAGCGCCGCTTACAAAACATGATCAAAATAAATAAAATTATATGTGTACATACATGTATATATTTTATATGTGCACAAAGAAGTAATATTTTTTTTTACTTTTGGTTTTTGGCGCTGCTTACCTTGGCACAGTGACAAAGATTTTGTTTTCCCAGCGCTCCAAGCCGAGTGGCAAATTGTTCTCTTCGATATAATGGCCACTTCGCTTGGCCTCCGCCTCGGCCTCGGCGCTGGGCCAGTCGAAGGTCAGCTGTTTCCACGAGAAGCGTTCCTCCAGCTTGGCCAGGCAGCAGCCACAGCTGATTAGGCACAAAGCCAGCACTTGAAGCGAAAACATAGCACTTATTTATATTTATATTTCCCCCTGTTTTGTTTTTGTTAATAACAAACACAATTTCCGAAATACTCGACTCTGAGTTCGGAGCAACCGTTGCGTTCGAACTGAGCGCGTCTACTGCAAGATTTGAGCTACGTTCGGAGCTTAATATGCTCGTCGCCGAAAACGAAAAGCTTTCGCAAAAGCTTTCGCGCTCGGCTTAAAAGCTCAGGCAGGGCAGCTGTCTGCTGCCTGCTGCTTGTTGTTGTTGGGTGGGCCGGCAAAATTAGCATAGGCGGAAGGAGAACAAAAAGAGTGAATAAAAATTGTAAGGTAAAAATAAATGTTATGAAGCGTTCAAAAATCTGTAAATGGACTGCACACAAATCAGACAACTGACTGCAACTGATTGTTAATTTAGCGGGTCAGAGGCTAATGCGATTTCAGAGAGAGCGAGAGAAGGAGAGAGAGAGGGAGATCTATAAGTTCAATTGAATTGCAAACTAGTTTAGAGTTTAAACGAGTTCTCAACGTTTTGTGTCCATTTTAGCTGGAAACATGGAAAACTACGAGTAAAAGTTAACGGAAAGCCGGTTCCGTTGCAATTGGACAGCTATTTTAAAATTCTAGTTTAAGCCAAACAATTGCTATTTCTTAAGAAAAAAGCCAATCCTAGCTAATTAACCTTACGATTTAGCTATAACAAGCTGAATATTGGCATAAATGTAGTTATAAAAAAGCTAAATATAACTGAAAATTATGTGTAAAAAATACTGCTAAAAATGTTAGCTATATATTTGAGCCCTATAAGAACTAAAGCAGCGGTTTTTTCTTTAACATAAGTTCTAGCTATAGCTAAAGCTGGCAGTTATAGCTAAATTGTTCGCCTTTTTAGCTGTTCTTATTGTGATTAAGCAAAATTGTAGCTAAAAAAAATTAAAATCAATTTAAGCTGCAGTAATAATATTATATATATAATAATAGTTATATTTAGCTGAATGTTTTAGCTTTTTAAAAGTTGGTTATGCTTATACAAACCAAACCGATAATTTCTTTAAACATTTTTTTGTTATAAATATATAAAAAAAAGGAATAATAAAAATTACCATACCTGGCGACAAGCAGCGCATTTGGTTCAACATACAACAAATGTTGACTCTGTCTGAATAATTGCATATATCAATATCAAGTGCGATTCGGAAAGAATTTATGCAAATTGGGATAATATTTTTTGTTTGTTTGCATTATGTTTAAATATGGATGAGTTTGGGTTGTCGTCGGGTTGAAAGGTAGTTAAAGATAAGCTGAGAAAGAAATGAAAACGAGATTTGTTTTTGCTCATTTTGTAAAGTACACAATTTGTTTGCCATTCTGTTTTTTTTTTTTTGTTTTGTTTGTTTATTCAGTAAAATTCTTTCATATTCCGTTAATTAGACTTTAAATTAATTCGTTAATGTTACTTTCATAAGAACATACCGAGTTTTCTTTGCTTCATATTGCTACAATTGAATTTTATGGGTTTTCTTCATCTTCTTCTTCTTTGTTTTCACTAACAATTAGTTTTGGGAAATCAATTTGAATCTGGTTTATTTACTCGTATTTTTATACAACAATTAGCTTTGCTAAAGTGTTTGCTTAATTTATTTATTAACTTGTTGTTGTTGTGGATTGTGGTTGTAGTTTTTAATTTATGGTTGTGTTTCGACGGAAAAGCAAAAGAATCAGCAAAAAATAAACATTTCAGTTTGAGTAAAATTTTGCAATTCTCGCTTAGATTTTTTTTTTGGTTTTTTGTTTTTTCTTCTTTTGTTTTTAGCTTAACACGCTATATACAATATACATGTTCCGAATTACAGCTACCCTAACAGCATTCCCTATATATGAATTACAAATCCAATTAAACTACAAATTCCAACGATCCTTAACAATATCAATGTGTTTTTTCCTTTTTTTTTATTTTTAATATTTATTTACTAGAGATGTCATTTTTGCAATGTGTAAATTTTCTTATGCCTTCTTTTTAATTCTATTCAAATACTCGTATATATATATATTAATAGATGTATATATATATATGAATGTATGCGTAAGTACATATATTCATTGCGTATGTATGTGTGTGTGTGTGTGTATAGTTTTATTTCATTTAATGGCTTAGATTTTAAAGTCTTTCATTTCGTAGGAATTTGATGTTGTCTATGTGTGTGTTTTTTTTATATTTTTTTCTTGTATAGCACTTTTTGTGATGGATAAGTGTGATTGAATTTAAAAAAGGTTCCAATTCGATTTTTATTTAATATATATATATATATATATTTGTGAATTTATTTCAATAGGCTTCAGTTTTCGTTTGCTTTTTCATAATAATGTCAATTCCTATTTAAATAACGACGCATTTGCAATATTCTCTTTTACTTTGTTTGCTTTGTGTATATGCATATATATACATACATATATATTCAATATATATATATATATATATATAATTTTATAAATGCAATTTTAGAACTTACAGTATGTTCAAAAATTTTCCTTTGCTTTTAGAATACCCATCATCGATTTTTCTATGTATAACAGTACATAAAATATTGAAAATAAAAATGTTGCTTGAGCAAACATAATCCCAACCCCCAAAATTGTTTAAGTTATTAACCTTGATACTACCAGCTAGACTATGCCAAAGTTGTTATTTATCTAAAGATTTGCTATATTTTTCCCGTCGGTTTTTTTTTTTATTTTTGTGCTACTTACGGCTCATAGAAATTGTTAAACTATTAAAACATTATATATATGAGTGCCATAATAGGTTTTAAGTATGAGATTGATTATTGGACAGTCGCCAATAAAATTGCACACACTTGATCTATACAAAAAAACTAACACTAACTTAGGCTAAACTACGGAGTTAGAGAGGTCCAAACTTTTAGAGAGTCTGGTACTGAAGTCTAGGAGCTCGTATTGCCACGGCATTGACCAGGATCCGAAGATCCTGGCCACAACATAAATATGGAATGGGAAAGGCCGCCTTGGGAAATAAATCATGAGTGTGTGAGGTGTATAGATGTGTGTGTGTGTGTGTGTAGCTCTAGGAGACAGCGCTGAGCAAAATAGGTTTATGGGGAAAAATACTCGTTATACAAGAACATATGTACTAAACACAACAATTTGTTTTGCATTTGCATTTGCATTTAAAAATTACTTTAACTTTAACATGATTTCACTTATAATTTCTTTGTTTTTGTTTTCATTTCATTTTTTTTGTTAAATTTAATTTAATGACTTGACTATGTTTGGTTTGTGTATTCAACTTTAAAGCCTAACAATTTTGTTTAGTTCACGTTCTAATGTCGTTAATTAATTTATATGTGTTAGTTAAAAGTATTTCGTTTTAATTATAAGTACTTGCTAAACACGTTTAAGGTACAATACATATTTCAGTTAATCTACAAAATTGCTGCTACCAATACTCGTTATTTAGCTCAGCTTAAAGTTGATACAAAGTTTTATTAAGTACATACACATATTTCATTAGGTTATCATTTAGCTTCCTCCTTTTTTTTTTGTTTTCATTTTATCTTTTTTTTGTATAATTCACCTATCACGCAAAGGAAATTGACAAGTTTTTTCATGTACGGTGCTCATGAGTATCTGTAAGAGAAATAAATATTATTTATTTTATAGTTTGATGTTTGCGGCTGTTATTATTTTGAATTTGAATTAAATAACGTTTGCGGTTGTGACATTGGGACGAGTTGGCAGCTCTCTAAACGTGACGCTGTGATATATCGATAATGCTATTCGTGACTATCGAGCTGACAATTGACGATCGTTAAGTGCACAACATATTGTTTTTCGATAATTAGCTATCGTAATATGTGCAAACCGTTATATTATGAAAATAAGTGCACACAAAAATAAAAAACAGACAACAAATAAAGCTGGGTGATTTTGCGTTACACACACACATTAATAGGTATAACCTTTAAGCTCCATTCGTTCAATCGAATTTGTCAATGCCCGCAAAAATGGCTAAAATTTCTATTTAAAAAAAATACAAATCTTTGAGGTTATGTTCAACTAAAGCAAGCACAATAATTGCTGCTACATATTAGTTAACTACATGAAATGCAGTTTTACTACGTGCACACTTACCTTGTGTGATTGCGAGTGTGGCTGCAGGCGTTTGATGCGCTGAAGCTGCTGTATTGATGATTGCAGCAGCAGCAGCGGCAGCAGTCTGGGGCTGAATTGCCAGCGATGTTGTTGCTGTGCCGCCGCCGTTGCCGTTGCCATTGCCGCTGCCGACGCCGATGCCGATGCCGGCGCCCGATGCGCCATTCAGTTCTGTACCCTTCGTATTGACGTCCCGCTCGACTAGCCGTTGCCTGAGAACTCGTATCTTTTCCTCTTTCTGTCAATGTTCCGCTCAAATGAGAACTAGTTCATTTTACAAATTACTTTTCACTGACCTGTGTTATCAATCGTTGTAGCTCCTCGTTTTCGGTTACCAGTTTTTGATAGCGTTCCTCGTCCTCCTTGGAAATGGCCGAGTCCGGATTGTACTTCGATTCGGCCTTATCCTTTGGATGTCGTATAACCTCAATGACCTAATAAAAGAGTATTTTAGTCATTTACATTAAGATGGGAATGTAATTTGTAATTTACCTTTGGCACAAATATCAACAGCATGCTTAAGAAACAACAGAATATCACAGCTAGTGCAACGAAGGCAAATGATGCGTCCTGTTGCGATGCAATGACCATGCCCACCGGCGCCGTTATCAGACAGAGTACAACCACATTATAGATGCTCATGCCCACATAGCGCGAATCGTTTATTTGCTTCACTTTAATTGAGCGCGTCTCGTAGGCCAAGAACAAGCCGAATACAAGTATAAGACCTTTAACGCCATAGACGAGTCCTGCGAAAATCATTAAAAAAATATATTATATTATATAGCTAAATAGATGAATTGAGTTACTTACCTAACCACATAGAATTGCGTTCACTTTCACAATGCTCAAGCTCTGGACGTATTTTAATATCATCAGTTGTAGATACTGGATCTTCGAGTGGGAATGTTTCGAGTATACGCTGCAGCGGATCAAAGATCTGCCAAGACAGTAATATCACTAAATCTATTGATAAGAGTCCCGAAACCATGGTGTATAGCTTCCAAGGTTCCACTTTTTTCTGTCAATCAAAAGATTACGAGATTAAGAGACTGATGATTGAGTTAAATTTAGTTTACCTTTGGATCAGTTTTCGCTTTTGTTGTAAATCGATGCACACGCCAGACTTTGCTGAACATAGCACCATATGCTAATGTAAAACCGGTGGATAATAGCCAAGCACGAGCCTGACAAATCTGTATGGAGATAAAGTGAAAGATATGATAAAAGATTCAAACCGCGAAGGAAACTTAGCGATGATATTTACCAAGTTTTATTCTTACCTTTGGATATTCGTGCGGACTGACAAAGCGTCCGTCCATGCCCAGTAATATGACTGATATAAGGCAAATAATGACGCCGAAAAGCATGATTGTATTGCATACAGGATGCGACGATTGTATTACTCTATAAAAAACAGAGAAAAGAAAAAATAGTTTAAAGCATTTTGAGTTTTTGAATTATAGTTAATAACATTATATCTTACCTTCTATGCTTATTCCATATGTTGAAGATGATCAGGGCAAAGGCCACAAAGATGCCGCAGCAGGAAATGGTGCACATGCAGACAAACAACGGTAAAGAGACCGTGCGCAGGACATGGGTAACAATTGTGCGATCCTGTGGAACCTATATATATAAAAGAAAGGAATAAATATATTAAAATTGGATAAGTTCTTCTATCCGTTATAGTTCTTAAAGTTAATATAAGAATGGATTTTATATTCATTACAAAGTACATTTATTTAGCTTTTTCTATAAATACGTTTTTGAATCAATCGAATTCTCAAGTGCATTTACAAAGCATCATGATAATAAACACGATTATGGACAGCTGGAGTTTTTTTCTCGACCGAATCTGTTTCGTCGACCCGTACAAAGAAATCGACCTGTCCGAAATCTCTGTGAGTGTGTCTAATATTGAATGCCCACATTTTGCAATTGAAATGAGTCCATTCATTTGGCTTTAAATTGCGTATTTTAAGTGCCACAAATCGATTGAGAAACGTTTTGCATTGAATTGTGATATGTTCGTCATGCGTTTCAATACAGGTGAATTTATCAACGTCAACATATTTGGTTTTAAACGCCGCTTCCGGATAAAAATCGAGCATTACATCCTTATTCGGCTCGGATGTGCACGTTAGCCAAATGCGATCCTTGAGCTTCATTGGATCGCTGATATTCACCAACATATTATTGAAAGTCTCATAATCGGCAAGATCAAATAGATTTCGAAGCAAATCTTTGTCACTTGAATAGGCTTTAGTCTTAAAGCCAATTAGACGATTGACTTTTAAAAAGATACACGGCTCCATCGAGTTATAGCCAAAATACGCACCATACTGGCATGGCCCGAAGCGTTTAATATATTGAAGACGGTATGGATGTTTATTCAGAAAATGATTAACTTTCTCACGCATTTCCCACGTTTGCGTGCCATTGTCCGGACGGTAACTGATGTGCTTGTAACGCGGTTTCTGGCCAATGGGTCCAAAGCACATATATGGCTGCATCATCAACATTTTCGGTCTGCTCATATTTATATCATCCAGCAGACAATTAAATGCGAGTATATTTAGGATTATCACGATGAAGGTGAACAACGCAACATACATTCCCAATAAACGCCAACTTTTCGCAGAACGTGACAGATACTTTTTGGTGTTGCCCGAATAAAAGGATTGAAAAAAATGTGATTTGCCCGGAAAATGAATATCACAATCGGGATAATTATGACGGCGTCCGCTTTTTATGGCATGTTCCGTAATATGTCGCTGTAGTTTAACAATTCCCTTGTGCTTGGGTTCACTCAACTCAAAGTCATCATTGGTTTCATCGGGAATATCGATTAGCACCACGGGCGATTCGCTGCCCCTTTCCTGTTGAAACTGGTAAAGTGAAGTTGCTCTCCGTAAATGTGACTTGGGCTTGCGTCTTGTACAGATGCCCACATCGCGTGTTTTTGGTTCAGGTTGGGGCTCAACTGCTTTTGGTTCTATATCTTCCTCTAAATGTAGTATAGCCTCTAACCCATCAGAATCTTCAATGTTTTTATCAACTTCCGATTCTTCACCCTCTTCAATATTATCATCATCCTCTTCAATTTCTTCATCCTCTTCATCCCAATCGCTTTTGTCTTCCACTTCAATCTCAAAACTTTTTTCCGTTACTTCCGATTCCAAATTACTTTGCGTTTCCTCTATGTCCTCTGGTGTTTTAGTCTTGGAATCTTCTGCAGGCTGTTCATCTGCATCCTTATTACCGCTGGATTCATCTTTTTTCTCAGTATTTTCGTCTTCTTTTTTATCCATTTGACAGATCGCACTCGAAGTTTATTTAACTACAGAGAAATCAATTCGGGGCTTAGTGTTTCAGATTCAGAATCGATTTAAATAAAAATCGGGATACAATATATACAAATCATTTGGTAATCTAGAAAACAGAATTCTTACTAGACTAAGTTTCTCGAAAATATACTTAATCTAATTAATGTCTGCCTCATATATATGTTATGTTTAAGGTATTTGATCATAATCTTCATAAAGTTCTTGTAACTTACCTTGCCACCAATCCATTGCTCCGTATTTAGCCAGGTGAGATTATCCAGCTGTGTATCGTAGTAGCCCAACTTTTCGTATTTACCCTTAACCATTTGTTCGATTTGTGTCAGCGCAATACGATCGCCCTGCGAGCTGAATGCGACCACGCCCTAATCAAAATACAATTAATAAATAAATAAAAATCTATATAATTCCATCGCTTACCGATACGCCCAAAAATTGGGTTGAATTCATGGCCGAATAGATATCATCGGCGATTTCTTTGTCTGTATAGGTGAAATCACGCAACGATTTTTTTCTGGATGTTAAACGTTCCATTGTCTTGTTAAAGGCCAGGGCAACACTCCAGACAGCATCGTAGGCCAGCGGCGCCTCCTGATAGCCTTCCGGATAGCGATCGTGATTAATATCGTAGCCCTCCTCAATAAGCGCATGATTCAGTCGATGTCTAAAACAAACAAATAACTATTAACTAAATTCAATGAGGGGATTAATGGTTAAGCTTTACCTAAACTCCTCGGCAGTCATGCCGGATATTGTTGTCTGATTGTTTTGATTCCACATGAGCGCCTCGGTTGTTAAATGTCCCTCGGCGGCAATGCGCATTTGCTCCACTGTGCAGGTGATGCCCTCATTCTCCAGATTTGCCTCATACCAATTGTCTTCATACCAGCCTATTAGGAAGACGAAACAAGATGATAAAGTTAAAGAAATGTAAATTAAACAGACAATTGAAATTGGTAGAGTTGCCATCTTGTTGTAATATAAAAAGCCTTCCATAACTGCAAATATCTCAAACGGCCCTGCCAACTTGTAATACAAAGTTTTGGCAGTTTCTTCAAATGGCGTTGCCAGATTTATGATTTTATTACTAACATGCGGTTTAAAACGCAGAATAAGATGAACTTAATTTATATAGATTACCTATGAAGAACCAGACATGGGCACGACCATAGAGCTGCTGTTTGTACATCTCGCAGAGGACGCGTCTCGCTGCGACCACATAGAAGAGGCCCACAATGATGCGTGCGTCCTGGCGTCGAAGGTTGCGTACGGCGTCCGTTGGATCGGATAGGAATGATTGTCTAGTTACGATTTCGACGCCAGCTTCCATGCAGCGATTCTCAAGATCCTCAACAGTCTGCAAAATTGAATAATTTAAATTATGTTTATCCTTATAAAGGCTTGATAATCACTTACCGATATGAATACCTCCTCGGCCTGCTGAAGGATGGCGACGCGAGACCAGCCGAACTTTTTCATCAGCTTGATGCGCGTCGGATTGTGCACCGTGGCCGAGGGATGTGTGCGGAACAGTGTTGGGAAACGTTTGCGGTCGGATAGGGCGGGACTCGAGGCGCCATAACAGAGCTAACAAAAATGTAATGTTAACCGAATCAATTAAATTATATTCGTCTATATATGAATGAATTATATGTTTGTTTTCGGTTTTGCTCACCACAATTAGATTCCACATTTTGGCTGCCTCCGCGACGGTGGTGCAGACGGTGCTGCAACCCGCCAGCAGCATCAGCTTTTGCGGCTTATTATATAATAGATTGTACATCACGCTGGCGCCCAAGCCGGGCTCGCACTATACAAACGAAACGAACGTCAATTACACTTTTGTGTGTTTCTATGTGTGTATGTGTGTGTGTGTGTGTGTTTTGGCAAAGGGCATGACCCAGTTTGTCTGATGCCAACAAACGCGTCTGCGATTGCAATGCACAGTTTGCATAACAAACATAACAAATAAAGCAACAAAACAAATACATTCTAAAATAATAACCTCCAAATTAAATAAACATATTAAAAAAGAATAAAATATAGAAAGCAGTTTACCTAAATGCTTAATAATGGTACTTTTTTAAACTAAAATAAAATACAGAATAAACATAGGTCTAATTTATTATATAAGTGTTTAAAGAAACAAACCTTTGTCTATTGGATTTTTTATAAAAATGATAAGAAATTTATAAATTTTGTCAGCTTTATTTAAAGCTGTTTTTATATAAGCAAAAATTTCTATATCGATCTTTTATATTGTTTATCTATTTTCAATTATAGTTGGAAACCACAAAAGTTGTTAGTTGTTCATGCTTCGAATTTCTTGCCCCATTTTGAGTCCAGCCTTGGATTCGAACCTAGGTTCTCTATAATGCTTTTAATTTCAAGTGTTTTATTTTTTATTATTTAGGAGTTTTTCAATGCTTCGGATTTAAGTACGACTTTTTTTTTGGACAACAGGAATTAGCAATATTTGAATGCTAAGTTCGAACTAAGTTCAGCTTAAAATAGATTTGTACCCATAATTTTAATGCCTTAAACAAAAATGTAGTATTTATATATACAAAATATATTTCATGTTTAAACATTTAATGTCTGCAAGTGTATTTTGTATTCGATAAATTGTTTGTTTTCCCTAAATTGATTAGAGTTGTGGTTGAAGCAGCTCTTTAAATATGCATTTAACTAGATACAATGAATAATTGATGTGCTTAGTTGAATAGCCAAATGCGTGTGGCACTCATAAAACATGCACTCATTTGCATTCGCCACTGCACGAGGACAATGCTGACGATGATGATGATGATGACGATGATGATGATGATTCATTTAATTCTTGCCTTTTAATGAAAAACTCATTTGCGCTTTGTTTAAGTTGACTTTGCGTGTAAACAACCTTTCTAATTGTTTTGCTTCGTGTCCAGTCGCATTGTATTCAGTACTGTTTTATTTTATATTTTTTTATACTTTTATCCTGGGCATTACATATACATATATATTCCAGTACATAAATCCGGGGCTCGCCGCATTATGAGCGCACTTGTTTAATGCCTTGTTCCTTGGGACACAATTCACACATCAAAGTAGGTCAAGCAAAAGGCAAAGGCAAAGCCAAAGCATTGCGTGCGACCTTTTGATAATGATGATGATGATGATGATGTTGTTGATAATGATGTTAATGATGGGCGCATGTGGCACGTAGATGGTGCAGAGATGCGAACTAATTATGCAGCATTTAACGGAAGCTGTTTGCCAAAGCCTCTCTCTGTGTGTGTGTAGGTGTGTGTGTTTGTGTGTGTGTGTGTGTGGGTGTTTGCATGTGACACTAGACAGCATAGTTAACGCTTCGAGCCAAGCGGTAACCAGCGAAGCGAACCAAAACTGAACTCAATTCAAGCAGCTCTTAACATACTCCCATACAAATGTATATAAGCACACACATGGATAAGGTTTGCCAGCCTTGAATGAATATAAATATAAACTCAAATGATGAGACGAGCGCGTTAAAATGACCTCATTCAAAACTCAAAACAAGTTTGTTGAGCTTTCGCTTTCGTTTTCGCTTTCACTTAAAACTAATGAGCTACGCCTATAAATAGAAATTTTCCACTTCTAGTACCAAAAAAAAAAAAAACTATCTGTAACTGTAACTATAGATGGCAACTTGTGTGTGTCCTGCGAGGTCCTTGGGCCCCATTCATAAGCATAACAGCCTCGTTCGCCCCGCAGCATTGATAACATTTTTCGTGCTCAGCAAACTAGCCATTAATTATGACATATGACATTTATGCGAGCAACAATATATATAAATAAATAGAAAACATACATATTTAATTCCCTTTTTTCTGAGCTTGCTTCTCAAAATCACTTTCGCCTCAAATGCGAACATCTTTGGTTTAAGCCAAAATAAATTCAGTAGAGATAAATTAAAGTTTAGTTGCAAAAATAATAAAAATATAAATAAAATCCATAACTTAATAAGTTACTTAATATAACAGATATAACTTGATAAATAAATTAGGTTTAATTTTAAAGTTTGCTTATAAGTTTAATTTAAGTTGATGTATATAATAACAGCATAGTTAAATCTTTTCCAAAAAAATTAAAAAATAAAAAAAATATGTTTAAGTAGACAAGAAAAACTTTTAAGAAAAAATTAGGCTAATTTTTCATCTCAAATGCTAACAAAAAGGAGATTAAAAAATGATTTTCAAAGGAAAACGTATCGAAAGTTTATAGAAAATAGTAAATTAATACATAACTATTTTATATTATTTTATGTATATTAATATTTAAACCAAAATTTGAAAACATCTTTAAAGTAAAATTCTAAAATATGAATTCAGCCAAAAGACTTTCAACAAATATAAATATATATCTATACAATTAATATAATATATACAATTACTTCTAGATTATTATTTTCAGTCAGCCAACAACTCAGTTTAGTCAATAAATTTGAGTAAATTACTTAGAAGAGTTGTACGAAATGGAGTTGAAATTGATTTGAAGAACACTTGCGGCTAATACCCTTTATGCGCAATATAACAAAAGCATAATAAAACGCTACTGTGTGTCGCCCCCTAGAGAAATATGCTAATGAATGCCAAGTTGTCCAAACCCAACCCCAACCCCAACCCCAGCCCAACCCCAGCCCAAGTCCTGCCCAATCCAATGCAAAGCCCGGAAAATTGTTACTACTACAAACGTGGCTCGTTGCCGATGAAAATGGTGCGCAAAAACAAAACGCAAATACGCAAGAAATAAGTGAGACCCAAGGGGTAGATACACTCTATAAGTGTGTGTGTGTGTGTGTGTGAGTGTGTTTAACTATCTATTGTGGAGCTGTTGGCATGTCTGGGTCAGCTTATCATATATACACATATACATATATATATATATATATATGTATATTTGTTGCTGGTGTTAACTAAATGTGAACTCACCTCGCTGTCATTGCTGTGCAGGATGAGCTTGAAGCCCGGCAGCAGATTTGGCTCCTTGTTGACATCATCCAATGCCAGTCTTGCGGCCGGCATGCACGCCTGCCCGCCCTGCCATCCCCCCTTGCCGGCAATCGGAAAGATGCCGCCTATATGCAGCTCATCCGGCCTGGTCGCCTCGCTGCCTCGCTCCAGCTGCGGCCCGGCGATCAAACAAAGCAAAAATATCCAAAACCTAACAGCACCATCACTTGTCATATCCTGCAAAAAAAAAAGAAATACAAAAAAAAAAATGAATCAAATGTGATTACCAAAATCGCAACAACAACAACAACAACAAATGGCAAATCAAACAAATCAAACGCGAAACGCGAAACGCGAGAAACCAAAACGTGCCTCAAGCTTCGTTTTATGTGTCCAGCTCATATTTGTTGTTGTTGTCGTCCTTTTTGCTTTTGTTTTTATCATTTTCGTTTTATGGCTCGTTTCGGTTATGTTTACAGCTAACGCAAGCAATTTTCTACACTCCTTAAAAACAAAAAAAAAATAACAAATAAGGTGGGGCCTTGTTCAAAAAAGAAAAAAACCATAAAGAAAATTATTATTTCGGACTCTTTTCATATTTTTCACAGATTTATTGTCCTTGCTCGTTGGGCTTGGCAAATAAAACTTTGCTTATTTGCTGATAGCAGGCTATTTGAACAATTTGAGCACGGATTCGAACCCTGGAAGGTTGCGAGAATTTAGAGGATTTATTTTTGTTATACTTAGATATTCAATTAATTCAATTAAGTTAAAAAAACTAAAAAATATCTATGCAGAAGTTATTTTACTAAATTTAATATCTTTCTTAAACCAAGTCTTAAACATTAAAAGACTTCGTGCTTTAATAAAGCTTATAAGCTTGCCTATAAAACAGTTAGCTCTTAAATTTTAGCATAGCTTTAAAACAAAAATCTAACTTCGACTTAAGACAAAGTTTTTAATGACAGCTTTAAAAAATTACTTTTAATTGTTTGCGGAGAAAATTTTACTTTTGTCGCAAGTGTAGATGAAAAGTTTTCCTTTATTTTATTTATTTATTTATGCATATATTCATAATAAGGTCCCAAGAGCCAAATTCATTTTGATTCAACTTTGTTTGCCATGTATTATTTATATATTCTTCTATTTGCTGAAATTTTAAATTCACGAATCCCTTTAACATATAACAATTATCAGTTAAAAAATTTGTTAATTAAATAATCTCAAAATATCATTATATTTTTATTTACACAAAATATGAACTTCGGTCCATTTAATATTTATGTTTATTTAAAATATATTTCACATAAAAACCAATTTTTCAAAGCTTTATTTAAGTAAGAAAATATCGTCTTATGCCCAATATCTAAAGTATTTAACTTTTTTCATATGCTTGAATTTGTTATGTTTGTATTGTTAGCCATATTTTATATTATAATAATTATTATGTACTTTTTACTATTTACTTTATATTATAGAATTTTCTCCAACCAAAATCAAATTAGATTTGTGTAAATGCTAACCTTTACCGTTACTAACTATTTGAATTACACTTCGATATAAATTTATTCAGTTCCCTTGTGCTGTCTGTTTTATTATCGCTCGGTTGAATGTTCTATTTTATCTTAAGGTCAACGCGAGTCGAAACCAATTTGTTTTCGTCCCTAAATAGTTCTGATTTGATTGCCAGTTTTCTATTTTAGTGTTGATTTGGAAGCTTTTAAGCTTTAGTTCAACTGACATTTTTCTGTGGCAACAAATAAATAAATAATTAGATTCTATTTCTTCTTCTTCTCCATAGATAGATATATATATATTTGTTTTTGCTGCTTCTTTTACGCTCACTCGCTCGCTCCCTCTACCTCTTCGTCTCCCTCTCTCTCTCTTTCTCTCGTTTAGCAAGGTCATTTTGTTTGGCGTTTCGTTTTATAGCTTTAACCTCCACACACACACACACACACACTCATCGCACCGCAATCGTCTTGTTCTAAACTTCAGCGATTGCTTATAAGCAAAAAAAAAAAGCCAAAAAAAAGAGGAAAAAAATTGTTTTTCCACAGCCTCATGAGGCGGCTGCTGCTGTCGAATCAGTTGCGAGGCGACGCTCATTGCGCCCCTGTGTCAATGTGTGTGTGTGTGCGAGGTAGATACAGATAGGCACATAAACACAGACACATACACACACACATACACAAACACAAACACACACGCACAGCCAGCACGCATGTTAAGCTTACAGTGAACGCTCGAAAGCTGCTAATTTATAAACTAGAAATTGGTTTTAAACTGAAATAATTTTAAAAATATATTTGTAATACAAAATAAATTATTATTATATTATTATATTATGCATTTTCAAATTGACTTGCAAATTAATAAATTAAAAATACATATTTGCTTTTAAAAATACTTCATGCATTAGCTTAATTATATTTATAAAAATATTTATAATTTTGGGCTTACAATTTAAGTATTATTTTTTGTTATTTTTAAAAATGCCTTTTTACAACTTATGACATTTTCTTTTAAATGTAAATAACTTGAAAGCCATCTATAAAAACTGAATAAATTAAATTTAATGATTATTACACAAAATAACTTTTTTGAAAAAACTTTGTTGGGATGGAAAAAATAAAAACTTGGTCTATAAAAAACTTTAAATAAGCTAAATGGCACTTTTTTGTAATAAAAACAGAAAGAAAGTAATTTAAGTAATTAAAAATGCAATAAATAATGTATAAGGTTTATGACTGTGAAAAATATAAAGTTGGTTTATAAAAGATAATAAAAATAATATATTATGATGATGAATAAAAAAAATGAAGATGAAGAAAATAAATAAATAAATTGAATAGAATAAATTAATATATATATATTGTGTGTATTATTTTACATACAGTTTTTTTCATATTAAAAGATTCGATATTTATATTTATATATTTGAACTTTAAAGTTTAATGCGTAAATTAACAAATATGGGTTTAAAAAAAAAAAAAATAAATAAATACAGATTCAAAACAAAAGACATTATGAAACAAAAGTAATTGATACATTGATTTTTAAAGAGAACTTAAATGCCTAAAGCCTAAGTCAATAAATATTTAATTAAGCTGCAATTTGCAAAGTTAAACAGCTGCGGTTAACAAATGCGAGTATTCACTGTACAGGTGCGTTGTTGGGGGTGGTTGGCTGTGAGCGCTTCAAAGTTGAGCAGCATTATTTTGCAATGGGTGCCCTTTAAGTGTGGGCAGCATTATTTTGATGGGCACACGAAAGCGTGCGCCCAAATGTAGGCAATATTTTTTGGAATTCCTTTTTTTTTGCGCGGCGATTATCGGCAAGGGCGATGCTAACGGTAACGCGTTAATCAGCGAAAGCGGCAAACGCATTGCTTTGACACCTTCGCAGAGTTCTAGTCGTTGTTGTTGTTGTTGTGCCGTTTGTTGTGCCTGTTTTGGCTGCTTCCGCTGACCTAGTTTCAGGATATACACACACACACACTTACAGGCGTGTGTGTGTGTTGAATAATTACGCGAGCAGTGCGATTGTGACTGAGACCGCTGCCACTTAAACACTTGGGTGCCCCTACTTTCCAACCCCCTCCCCCTTTCCCCTTCCCCCTTTCCTTTTTGATACACTTCACTTCACCTGAGTTCACGCTTAACTTGATTTCATTCTTACTTACTTTGCGTATGCCGTACAAAAATGTGATGCGATTTTGGTTGATTGCTGCTGCTGCTGATGCTGCTGTTGCTGCTGTTGCTGCTGTTGCTGCTGTTGCTGCTGCTGCTTTTGCTGCTGCTGCTTCAATTGTTTCATAAGACAGAGAAGAACTCTTTTGGATTGGGGGCCAATTCAGAGCTCAATGTTTGTTGTTGCGGCTTTGTTGCTGTTGCTGTTGCTGTTGCTGTTGGCGTTGTTGCTGTTGCATTGTTTGATGACTGCGCATTACAATCGATAATCCCGTGCACAAATGCAGTTCAGCGCGACGGCATTGGCGCAAATCCATTTTAATGAAATGCCTTAAGCCCCACGGATAATCCTTTAAATGATGATTATTAGTTGTTGTTGTCGTTGTTGTTGTTGTTGTTGCTGCTGCTGCTGCTGCACTGTCAGCAACAACAACAACAGCCGTCGGGGCGTGGAGCTTTACCCAAAAAAACGATGGAAAAAAAAAGCTTCAAATTGAATTTTAAATTTTTTATCAGCAACGTTTCTTTTTATACTCTTCTCCTTTTTATCTACTTCTTTTTTAGCTTCAGCTTTATTAGCTATTATTAGTTATTAACTATTGAACTTTGTCGTGTATATGTATATATGTATATATATATATATTTTTTTTATGCCCAACTTTTGTACAGGTTTTGCAACGTTTTGCACACTGGCACGTGTTTGGCAAACATTTTCAGTTTGTTTCGGCAGCAAAATTTGTATTTCAATTGAATTAATGCTGAAACAAACACACAGGCACACACGGATAGACAGGCACACGGATACACACACACACACACGTACGCATTTGAGGGTGTAGTTTAATTGTTGTGTTACGTTCTTGTTGTTTTATAGAGAATTTGTGTAAAAAACTTTTTCGCCTTGCATTCGATAAGGAGACGCGCTTTTTACTGTTCGTTGCGTTCCACATGTATCCGACGACTGGAACTCCATGACTGAAATTCACATACAGCGAACGGTTTCACTTGAGGCCAGCCAAGAATGCCATCCCAGAGCTTTAAAGCTTTCCACCTGGAAGGCGTCGCTGCTCGCTCGCTGCTCGCTCGCTGCTCGCTCGCTGCCTTCACTTCCAGCTAGGCAAATGCGTGAGTGTTGGGTAAAGTTTGATTTTTAGTGGGCGCGAAGTTGATAACTGTCAATTGTGGGTGTGTGCGTGTGTTTGTACGGTGCTTGGCACCGTAATTATGACTGGAGGCCACTTGGCCAGCGGCAGGGTTTTTTTTTTAAGGCCATTTTTTGGGTGTTTTGACCGGCGTGTTTTTGTTTCAGCCACAAATTGTCAAATGACCGCTAAATGAAATGAACAAAAAAAAAATGGAAAACATACACAAATTGAGGAATTTGTAGCCGCGTTATGGCCAAGGACGATTTAGCGTTTTAACTTGTGGTATATGTGGCCAATGTCAGTCGTTGTTGTTTTGAAAGCGAAAGCCATTATTATTGGCGCTTTGGCATTGCATGCCAAAGTTTTGGGGTCGCAATACAGTCGCAAACATGCAAACACGCACGGGCAACAACGTTGCCGCTGCCAGGCACGCGGCTAACACACACACACATACAGACACTCACACATGTGCACGTACATGGGCAAGGTGAGGTCCTTGTCATTTAACTCACTTGCCAGGTTGACCTTTTGTCGTGTGTGCATGTGTGTGTGTGAGTGTGTGTGTGTGTGCACTTCACAACAACAAGCGAACACAAACCAAGAAAACAACTTTATGGTCGCCCAAAATGCCACGCCTTAAGGCCAAAGGACCCTCCTTCACTCGTTCTCTCCATCTCTCGCTCTCCCTCTCTAAAAAAACAACAACAACAACATCAGCCCGGGCACGTGCATATTTGATGAGCTTATCATGGCTCAAACTTATTGAATTTTAAATCGATAGATTTCCTGTTTGACCAATTAGTATTGCTAATTGCATTGCATAAATCATGGCCAAGTGTGCAATTACACGCAACGTCCTCGGACGATGCTCTATGAAAATTCCCACAAGGAATCGGGTCGAAATTTATGACTTTCACATTTGCATGGCAATTAAGGCAGGAAATAAGCAGCTAAACCGAAAGCGAAATCTGAATGCAACTCAACTTCTGCATTATTTAGCTGAAGTCTAAATCACAATTTGTATTCAACTTTATTGTGGAGTGTTTTCTCAGCAAGGTACGAAGGTTTAATATGTACAGCTGCTCTATTATTAAATATATGAATTAATAAACATGCATAAATAGAAAGCATTTGAATACAAAAACTAATTATGGTATATTAAATTAAACTGATCTCCAGGGTAAATAATATTTTTTTCTTTAATCAAAATTTCCTCCGCTATTATTTTTTTTTTATTATAATTTGTTTTTTTAGTGAACATTTTTTTATTATTAATGTGCAGTGATAAATTGCTGTTTATTATATTTTATTTAGATGCTTTGTTTTTCTCTTAATTTGTATACTATAAAATCAGATTGAAATAAGGACAGCAAAAATCAAATATATTTTTTATTATTATTATTATTATTATATACTTCCTAATTATTGATAAAATGTTCCCTTTTAATATTATTATTGTTGTTATTTTGTTATAATTATTATCTTGTTATATGTATTATTATATATGTTTAAAGACTAATATTTATTTTTTTTATTTTTATCACAAAAAAATAAGTTTCTGCACAGTAAATAATTGTAATTTATTCAAAGTTTAATTCTCAAGAAAAAAGCATTAGATATAGAAATAATTTGATTGCAATGCATGACGTCATATAAAACTGATTATTTTTGCAGAAAAGTTTTGAGCAAACTTTGTTTTCGGTTTTATTTGTCTAAGTTATTATTCATATCAATCATGAATGGCTTGAATCATTCATGCATTGATGGCAAAGTTCAAGTTTTTCCCTTTTTTTTTTTTGGACAAGAACTCACAAAAGATTAACATGCGCTCAGCTCGGATCGGCTCATTCTTCTAGTCCTTGTAAGCGCACACAACAAACGAACACACACGCACACGCACACACATACTTACACACACATGCATTCACACA
This sequence comes from Drosophila lacertosa, assembly GCA_004143845.1. Classification (NCBI taxonomy): domain Eukaryota; kingdom Metazoa; phylum Arthropoda; class Insecta; order Diptera; family Drosophilidae; genus Drosophila; species Drosophila lacertosa. The sequence goes on along the minus strand of SCDZ01000068.1, from coordinate 72,886 downwards.
CTGACACATATTCGCATATCTTTTTAAATTGTTGCACGCCTCGTGGCTAAGCACAGCTCGTCCGCCCCTTGAGCCTCACCCTGGGGCCAATCCTTGTAAAAAGTTTAGCATAGCACAAGGGGCACAGGCGCAGGTCTAAAGGGGTGGGGGGATGGGGGAGGGGTCCGCTAAGGGGGCATAACAAAGGCACATGCCTGGCATGCGTTTTTCACATTGTTCCATGCGGTTGAATAAACACAAGCCGTTACAAACACACACGCACACATACTTATGCATTTTATGAGCTGCACACACACACACTCGCACACAATGACACACAGACACTTATTCGCTCGCTTGCCTCGGCAGGCTTACAAAATAAACATTGCGGTATGTATTTTGTTTGTACACACTGCGTATACGTAATGTAAGGCCACTCTTTTTGCCTACCCACCTGGCTGACTGTCAGTGGCCAACGACACACACACAAGCACACACACTTATATATACATACATATATATATGCATTGCAGCAGAGCTCAGCAGCCCGGCAAGCCATTGTGGCAACATGATTTAACCCCTATTCCAGCTCCTGTCAACTGTAGCTTCATCCCGTGTTTTATGTTAAATTTACTTGAGAAAAATAGCAAATAAAATAGCTTTGCCTAAGCTACAGAATTTACAAGTATTTACATATAAAATACATACATATGTATTACATCAAAAAGTTTAATTACAACCAAGCCAAATTTATTGCCTGATTCTTTTGTATACTACAAATATTATTTGTCACAGAATTTCTATTTAAAAGTTAGTTTAAAAATAAGACGAATGCATCTCATTCATTTAATTATTTATGAACGTACAACTTTTACTATTTATAAGATTAGAATCAGATTTATTGTTTATATTTATATAAATCCTTGTCTATTTTATTATCACAGAATCTTAATGCAGCTTCACCTTTATTAATATAAAATTAGTTTCTGCTTTATATTTCCAACTTTTAATCTTCATATTTAAAAAATAACTTGGTTGTGCATTAAATTCTCTAATCCCTTAACAGCACTTGAATTATTTATTATAATTAACAAGAAAGTTGAGAATTTTGGTAATTAACCAGAATAACTTTTGTTCACTTATGTGTTCTACATATAATAAATAAATTTAATTAAACTGTCTAAAACTTTCTAAAAATATGCACACTTAATATAAAACAAAAAAGTCTATTTAATTTAAATTTTCTTTATTTTATTTAATATACTTTGATTTTATTCAGCGTTTATTAAATTAATTTCCTTTGAAATATTTAAAACGCTGTGTTTCAATATTTTCAATTTGCAATTTTTGCATTTTGTGCGCGAATCATGTTTTATTAATGTTCAGCGCCTTTGGCAATTTCGTGTGTTTTTCCGGCTCAGATGAAAATGCTGTGTGCATTTGGGTTAAAAGTGAACTAATTTGCATAGACCGCATGGAACAATGCGCAGGCGAAGCTGCACGAGGAGGTAACAAAAAGATTCATTAGGGCCAATCAGTGCAAAGCGCGTCGGGCCGAGGGGTGGCAGGTGCCAAAAGGGAGCAGGGGCGGGGCGAGGGGAAGGGTGCCTTGCAATGCGCCACGAGCCGAGTTGAGGCGAGCTTTGTGTGTGTGTGTGTGTGTGTGTGTGTGTGTAAACAGTTTTGTTGTTTGCCTTCTAAATACGCACGTTCTACTTTAAACAAAGCGTAGCGGACACAAACACACACATACATACACACACGTGCTGGTCTGTTGTAAACAACATGCATGTATTGGTGTGTGTGTGTGTGTGTGTGTGCGTGTGTATGCAAAACAAATTTAAACTTTACGCCCAAAGTTTATTTTTATGAGCAAAACTTTAAATAATGAAATTATCTGACAAGAACTTGAAGATGGGCAAAACATTACACAAAGAGAGCGTACAAAGAGAGAGCGCAACCATAAAGACGTAGAGAGTGAGAGAGAGAGGAGGGGAGTGAGAGCAAGTTGGAGTGTTGTAAAAAGAAGCATAAAGCAAGAGCGCACAATTTGTGCGTGTGTATGTGAGATCTTTGTCTCATACACACACACACACACACACACAAACATATACACATGCAAACGTTTATCCGCTGTGCCTTCAGCAAACCAATCAATGGGCATAATTTATGCCTTTATATACCCGTGCACCTTACTCGCTGCTGGCTGTTATCAAATATTTATTTACACTTGAGCTAGTATAATAATTCATTGATGCATTGAATTGCCAGGCACAGGCTCGCACGCTGGGTAATCGGTCTCGGGCACGACCCGGCAACGTAAACGTCAGGACTAACCTTTGCCCGTTGTCCTTCAATGGCGCCGTCGCTGTGAAAGCAACAGCTGTGCGCGCTCTCTCTCTTACGCTCTCCGCCTCTCTTGCTCTTTCTCTCTCTCCTCATTTAGTGCGTGTCCATATTCCCTGTACACACTTCCAGGGAGCTTTTGTCTTTGGCTAAACTTGGGTTCCAGTTTCGAATTTCTGACGGGCAGAAAGCTCCGTTATCAAAGCTGCACAAATGTCGAGAGTATGGCGCAGGTATTGTCTAAGTAGCGAGGGTTGCTTAATCACTTTGCTGAATTAACTTCATAAATAATGACAGATAGAAGACTTTCGCAAATAACTATCATCATTTATTAACTTAATTAAGAGCTTTCTTTAAACTTTAAACAATAATTTCAATACTTTCTAATGTTGTTTTGTGTCTTGCTGCAATTCTTGTATATATATATTAACATTAAAAGCATTTACCATACAATTTTTAACTTAAGAATGTGTTCTGAAGTGTATGTTCTAAAGACAAGTGAAAAATGTGTTTTTTTTGACAACAAACAATTACAGATATATATATATTATAGAATATATGTGCGTGCTGTGGAGTAGATCAGTCGTCGAACTCGAATAGAGGTTTGCCATTGGCATCCCAGCTATTTTTGCACTTCTTGAAGGCACAAACCATATAAAGTGCTAAACGATAAGTAAACGAAAAATATTAGAGTAAAAATAGAGGCTCATTTTAAATCACTTTTACTCACTTGTCGCTTCCCATTCGGATTTGGAGAGTGTGCCGATGGGTCGACCGCGCTGTGTACCAAAGATGCGACTGACATGCTCGAACTGTTTGTCGGTGGCGCATCGATGGGTCTGGACGGACTCCAGGCCAGACATGCGCTGCAGCAGCTGGCGGCCCTGGGGCAGCGTCTCCATGTAATAATCGGCGAATGTGCTGCGCCTGACCAGCTGCAGGCCGTGGCGCCGGCCCAGCTTGATCAGCGTGGGGAAGTGCACCAGAAATTCTGGGCAGTCGACAACGCCCTCCAAATGGAACATGTATTTGGCACCGAACAGCGGCAATGCTTCCGTATCGCAATCGAACTCAATGCTGTAAACATCGTTGCCAAAGCGGCGCGCCTCGGGTCCGGCCGCCTTTAATCGCCTGATGATCTCGAACGCATCCGGTATGGTGGCTATAAAATAGCCACCCGGCTGCAGGCACTCGGCGGCGTTGCGCATCATGCAGTCCGCCTGCTGCAGCGACTCGAAGCAGTAGTGAAAGGCGAACTGGCACGAGACCAGATTCAATTGCAGCGAGGCGTCCTTGTAGCGTTCACGCAGACGCACCATTGTTGAGTCGCAGGCAAAGAATTCGGCGGTGAATTTGTGTGCAAACTTTGATTTCTCCGCACGCTGCAGGATCTCCTGATAGCGACGCTGGCATTGCTCCACGGAGACCTCGGCAATGTCTGTGCAGATCAGATGCGAAATGAGCGCCTTGTCCCATTTGAGCAGATCGCCGCCCTTGCCGCAGCACATGTCCAGCACGCGCAGGGCGTCGCCAACGCGCTTTGACTGCTTGGTCAGTCCCATATACTCGTTGATCAGCTGGCTCTTGATCCAGTTGTTGAAGTTACGCATGAAATAGATTTTCGACTTGTGACGCTCCTTGCGGCCAGCTTCCTTCAGCTCGTTGTAATGATGGGCCACCACATGCGTGTTGGCGGCGCCGCCAGCCTCCGTCTCAGTTTCCATTTCGCCAGCAGCGGGTGCTTCCTCGTCGTCCGAGTTGCCGTGCACAGCTGCTGGTCGTGTTGTTGCTGTTTCTGTGCTGGCATTGCCTTCGCTTTCCTCATCATCGGACAGTTTGACTGGTGCAAATTCTGTGTCAGCTGCACTTTCATAATTGATACTCATCTTAAATTTTATCAGTACAATTAAATGCAGATTAGTAAGAGCAAAGCCTGGCCGCGATACTCTTCAACAGCTGTTTTAAACATAAAGGCTACCTATCGATAATTATCGTTTGCTGCAACACTGCACGACTGTTGCTCTAACAGGCAATGAGCTTTAACATAAAAGAGGTTGTGATGTCACTTTCAACCGGTAACCACATATGTGGTTGCGCGTCTCAATCACCTGCTTCGCATAATTGAATTGTAAGTGGTTCAATTGAACGAACCGGCGCAACTCTATTTCACATGCGGCCAACAATTATTTAAATGCTTTTTCGGGCATTTAACAGCGCTAAACTCAAGCTTTTGTTTATCAATAAAAGCGCAACAGCATTTGTCAGACGCAGCATGGCATGCAGCAGATATGAATACGTCAAATCCTATGAGCAGGACGACAGAATCCTGCCAAACGTGTGGATTGTGATACGCATCGATGGAAAAAAGTTTCACAAATTCGCCAATGCGCACAAATTTGAAAAGCCCAACGATGAAAATGGTAAACAAAATATAAGCAAATGGTAAAAAAGAAGAAAACTAATGATAATTATTGCCACCTGCAGCGCTGAATGTAATGAATGCCGCTGGGATTGCTGTGATGCAGGAGTTCCGGGACATTTGCCTGGGCTACGGCCAGAGCGACGAATATTCGTTTGTGTTCCGCAGGGAGACGACAGCGTTTAAGCGTCGCGCCGCCAAGCTGCTCAGCTATGTCACCAGCTTGTTCTCCACCAGCTATGTGCTCAGCTGGTCTCAGTGGATGCAGCAGCCGCTGGCCTATGCGCCGTGCTTTGATGGCCGCGTTGTGCTTTATCCAACCGATGAGAATCTGAGGGATTATCTCAGCTGGCGACAGGCGGATGTGCATGTGAACAATCTGTATAATACGGCATTCTGGAAACTAGTGCTGGAGTCGGGTCTGACCAATCAGCAGGCCGAGGAGCGGCTGCGCGGCACGCTCTCCGGTGACAAGAATGAGCTGCTCTTCAAGGAGTTTGGCATCAACTATAACAATTTACCGGCCATGTACCGCAAGGGCACGATTCTGCTGCGCAAGCGAGTGCTGCGTGCGGAGGATGAACAGGACAAGGGCAGGCAGGCGATAGTGCCTATACATGAGGATCTAATTGGTGCCGAGTTTTGGCGCAATCACACCGAAATTCTGGGCAAATATGTGCCGGGCTGTCATGTGGTGCCCAGTTTACCGAAACTCTTGGAGGTTCAACTGGCGGAGAAGGCGACAATTAGCTAGCTGAGCTTAGACTTATGACAATAGTTTAATTACAATTATTACAATTACATTAAGCGCAAAGCAAATAAACTCGTTTAACTATTCGTTTAGTAGTCATCGTCGTCCTCGTCGTCGTCGTCCTCCTCACTGGGTTTGCTGGCGGCGCCGTCTGTCTTCTGCTGTTGTTGGGTTCGCTGCATTAGCGCATTGCTTTGCTGTACGGCGGCTGCCTGCATGCTGATCCATTGTTGTTGCTCCTCGCGTGCCTGCTCTTCGCGCGCCTTGGCGAACAGCTCTTGTTGCTGGCGCAGCAGCTCCTCTTCGGGTATGCCTAGGTTCTCTAGCCGCGTGCTCTGGCGCCGTCGCTTGGCGGCCACCTCTTTGCAGTCGTGCAGCACCGCCTCGGCCTCCTGTTTGTAGTCGCGAAAGCCCAAGCGATCGAGTGCCTCGAGCACGTGCTCCGCATTGATTGTTTTCTTGCTGCGCTGATTGCACACTTCGTTCGCCTCGGAGCTGATCAGGTGTATGAATTCGGAGCAGCAGTTGAGAATTAGTTCGCGACTCTCGTTGGCCACGCGCACAGCGGGCACCAGCTCCTTAATGATTTTATTGATGCTGGCGCGTGGCAATGTTAGCTCGTCGTCTTCGGCACTGGGCGGTAAAAGCTCCTCCTGGGGATTCGACATTGCGCGCACGAAAACGTAAACAAAACTCTAGGCACGAAAAAAACAACGATGCTGCTGCTTGCTGTTAGCATTTGCAGTGTTCGAAAGTGTCGCAGAAATAGTGCCTGCAAGTATTTATATCGATGTATCGCTTTAACAATATATTTCGTTTGAGGTAAAATCGATAGCTAGACACTTCACATATGTTTAAAAGCAACATTTAATTATTTTGGCAACTTATAAGCTATTGGTATAGAAATAATGGGCGACTACGATTCGGATGATGAAAAATCGCAAGTGGAGAAGCTGCGCTATGCGAAAGTGCCGCGCAACATGTTCGTTAGCGGCTGGGACGACGACACCGACGACCTCATCGAGGAGGATAAAAATCCGCAAGGTAAAGTTGCAAAATGCAAAATGCATTCAATAAAAAAAAAATAATAAATAAACAAACAAACCTGCAGCCAGTATTGATCGCATGATATTGTGGGCCGTCAACGAGAACCGCATGAGCGAAGTCCGTGAAATATTGAAGTTGGACGCAGAAACAGTTAATTCGCGCGACGCGGACGGTTACACGCCGCTGCATCGCGCCTGCTACAACAACTTTGTGGACATGGCGCGGCTGTTGCTGCTGTATCGGGCAAATCCGAATGCACGCACCGATCTGGGCTGGACGCCGCTGCACTCGGCCTGCAAGTGGAACAACGCTGACTGCGCTCAGCTGCTACTGCAATTTGGCGCCGACATTAATGCCGAATCGGATGGCCAGCAGACGCCGCTGCACATAACAGCGACCGTTTCGAACTGCCGCAATACGGCCACTGTGCTGCTGTTGGATCGCAATCTGCAGGCACGCAAGGAGAACAACTCGGAGGAGACGGCCGCGGTGATCGCACGTCGCACCGGCATGAGCTATGTGATCTTTGAGTGCGGCGACGAGGCCTACGACTGTCATACGGGACTGATTGACTGAGAGTTTCGTTTTTATTTTTATCAAACATATAAATATAATACTTAAAGATTAGCCTAAGCTATGGGGCTGGCTTAGCTGGCCGGCGCCGGTGTGCGCACAAAATGCTCATAAAATGATTTAGTATAGTTAACCATCTCGTCCTGCATGGCGGCAGGCACAAAATACGGATTGCCCTGGCCGCCCTCGATGGTGCCCTTGGCCGTGTAGCGCATATAGCTCGACACTGTTGTCTCCGGCGGCAGCACGGCGCCATCCTCGATCACACAGCAATCCTTGAGCGTGCAGCGGCGGCCCTAAAAACAATAAAATAAAGATTTAAACAGAATATGTTTCTTCATTCAATATACTTACAATGATGGCATTCTTGCCAATGTACACAAAGGAACCAATTATGGCCGCTGAGACCACGGCGCCCTCGCTGATGAACACATGATCGCCAATGTGCATGGGAAAGAAGGCGATGCCTTTGCTAAATTGTTTATACGGCGGCCTAATCACCGAATTCTTGCTTATCACACAATAACGGCCAGTTCGCACATTGGCCAAATCGCCTCGAATTATGGCGCCGCTCTGGACAATCACCTTGCCGTTAAGCACAATATTCTGGGAGCCGCAGAGCACCGTGTGGCGGCTCACCTTGTTGCCGGATGCCTATAAACAATAAGAATATTGGTCAATTGATGAGGTCATCAAAAGAAACAAATTAGTAAGTCACAGGCTATGCAAATAATATATATTTATATTTAAACTACGCACCGTTTCAACGTATTCATCTTTACTGTAAAATGTGTCTGCTATTTCCATTGTTTAAACTAATTTCTAATTGCAATATATTATTTGCAATTATTGTTTGCGTTTGCAGTTGACAGCTCAGCTGTTTCGATAGCTTATGTTAATCGATAACGAATTCGCCTATCTGTTAGCGCTGCCAGACATTTTGCTGTTCGCGTTGCCAACCATAACAAATACGCTTCTAACTGAAAAACGGTCTTTGAAAAAGCAATTAAATCTTAATTTATATGCACACATTTGTTTTAAATTAAGTGCAGTGCTTATTGGGCGTACACTGCTGTTTGTGCGTGTGTGTATGTGTGCTTGTGTAATTATTGGATGCGGGCGCATGGCAAATGCAGGTGTTTTAACCCAGGTTAACCCTGAACTTTGCGTGCAGTTGGCAACTGCAGCGCTGATTAGACCAACAATTATGTTAACTGTTGTTGTTGTTGTGGTTCTTATGGTTGTTGTTGTTGTTGCCCACAGCTGTTGCACGTTGATTAAATCGTTAGCTAATTACATGAAGAAAGAAACTGTGTACAGTGTTCGCTCGATAAGAAGAACTTAATAAATAGTAAGGCTTATATAAGTTTGCTTTTAACAAGGCGATATTTGTAAATAATTAATTGCACATTGTGACCTCAGGCAGGCCACAACCAAAGTATCAGTTTTTATTTGTTGTTCGAACGCGCTTCAATGATGTTCCAATTAGAGTACTTATTCGTGTGTGTGTGTGTGTGTAATCGGGTATGCCCGGCCCCATTGGCCTTCGGCGCGGACTGCACGCTCGACTGGCCAATGCCGCCCTCAGCGGGCGGCTGACGTCTTGGCCACATTCGCTAATTGGCAAGCCGACTTTAATGCCCGGTTCTGCATGCAAAGAACACTCATAACCATATTTATGGTAATCCATTATCCACACAGCCCAAACGCCCCTTAATAAAAACAAACGTATTGTTGTGCATGTAAATGAATTTATTGTTGCCATTTCGGGTTTTTGCGCTTTAATCATTAGCCATTCAACGGGCTGGAGCTCGGCCTTACCAATAATTCACTTGGCCAAAGCGCCCGTTTGACCATTTGAACTTTTGGCCAATTTATTTACAAAAAAAAAAAAAAATGCAGACAAAAAAATGTATGTGTAGCAATTACCAATTGAAATTGAAACCAAATAAATTGCTGGTGATCTTTGCCAGTTGAAGGCTTTTTACCTTTGGCCTAAGGTCAATAAACTTCAACTTGAAAATGGCTGCCAAAGGTTAAAAGCTGCTCGTGTTCGGCTTTTAAGCAAAGCAAAGAGAGCAAACAAACAAACAAACAAACAAACAAACAAACAAACAATTCAACAGATGATCAAACAAACAAATAAATGCTTCCAACTTTGTTTGCCACTCAAAAGCGTGTCTCAGTTTTTTTTTTATCTATTTAATGTTGAGCCGCTAAGAATTGCAGAGTTTAAGCTTTAAGCTGAAGAGGCTTTGAAAAAAGAACTCTTAGCTTAATATTTGTTTGTTTTTATTTGATAATAAAAAAATTATTTTTGAATTTTATTTTTGTGTTTTAATACTCGGGGGCGTTAAAGGCGTATTTTACTGTTGAAATAGTTTATAAAAATAAGTGAACTAAAAAACTATTTTACCCTGTTTATTTATTTTTAATATTATTATTAGTATTATTTACATACATATATAGTTTACTAATATATTCAAAAGAAAGTAAAACGTTTCGGAATGAGGCACAAATAGGATCTGAAGAGAGAGAAAGAGAGAGACAGAGAGAGAGAGAGAGAGGGAGTTCTTTTCTTAGCAAAAGGCTCTGGGGGAGAGTAAGATAAGGTTATAGACAAAATACTTTTATCTATCTATAATAAATCTAAAGATAGAAAGAGCTCAAGATAATTAAACAAGGACAGACAAACAGAAGAAAAAAATAAATATATATTTATATATCTATATATATATGCCTTAAAAGCCAGACAGAGGAAAAACCAAACAGATTTTGTAAATCTTGCTCTATTTAACAATAAATTATATTAAAATAGTTACTTCAGTAAAAACAAAAACTTCAATCGCAATCTTTACAATCTTTAAAGTTTCATCAACTGTCTCACATTACAACAATAAAATGTAAATAAAAAGCAAATAAATATCAAGTTGTGTTAGCTGCCACAAGGTGACCTTGACCATGCTGCAGCAAAGCTTCGACTGCCAATCTCCCTGGTGGCATCTATGTAAATATTTACAAAAGCCAACTCAGCGATAACCTTGAAGATAGTTACTTTTGTTGTTGTTGTTATTGTTGCTGCTGCTGCTGGCCATATATATATATATTATTGACTGGCCAAAAAGCTAATCAAGATTTGAATACACGCAGTGCACATCCGCCTGGGCCGAGACTGAAAATCATCCAACTCTTTTAAGCTCACGATCCATTTGCCATTTAAGTTGATTTTTCATATTATTTGTTATTATTATTTTCATGTTTGTTGTTTGTTGAGCGTTTTAATCGTTTTTTTTTCAAGTTGCTGCGAGGCGCAAATAAAAAACTAAACTAAAGTTCGCCCAGGGGCAAAAAAATAAAAGCAATAAATTAAAATTAAAAACAAAAATATTTTGAATAAGCACATAATTAATAAACACTGAAAATTGAAATCACAGTGAAAGCTCTTTTAAACGAACAGCCCTTTTTCCAGCTTAAGTGTCACAAATTAACTTAATTAAAATAAAGTTTTTTATTGCATATTTTTTAAATATTCTTTGTAAATATTTTTTAAATTATATCTTTTGTATGTTAATAAAAATTAACAATTAAAAAATTAACAAGCCTTGCTTTACATTTAAATAATAATACGACAAAAGTTTCTTTTTTTTTAAACAATAAATAGAATTTACTCGTAATTGCAATTAAAAAATGTAGAAAATTGTTTCATTGAATTTTATTGCGCACAAGGTGAAATGAGGTGAGGTGACGGGTGGTGAGTTGCGGGGTGGTGAGGTGAGCTGGGGTATGGTGAGGCAGACAACAATTGCATATTTTCACCTTTTTGCATGCAAGCAACAAATAACAAGTTTTTTGCTTAAGTCTTTTGTTTTAATGCGGCAACGAAAAATCAATAAATCGTCGTTTTAATTGACAGTTGTTTAAAACCATGTTTTATGGCTTCTACGACAATTTAATTGGTTTGAAAAGAAACTTTGATAAGTGGAAAAACTTATAAGAAATAAAATATTATTAAGTGAGAATTTCCTAGATAAATAGTTTTAAAGATAGAATTTTAAGGAGTTCTTAGTAGCCAAAAATTCTTAATATTGAAGCTGTTGGAATTTTAAATTAATTTAGAATTATATTTTTAAGTTGAGTGTTAGTTAAGTTAAGTTTATTATTGATAAATTAATTAAATATCAGCTAAAACTTTTCTCCTTCCTTGAAAACGCGGCACGTGACCAGAAATTATGTTTTCCCACTCACTTTTGTCGCAAAGAAAACGCACAACAACAACAACAACAACAATTACAAAAATATGAAATAAAAAATTGTTCATTTTGGGGGCCGCCAAATAAGGAAGTAATCAGTGCGAATGTCAATTACACGCAACGCGGCAAGCGTCATAAATAAATAAGAGATTGCGTATACGCCATGTAAGCGGAGTCGCCTTGGGAATTCTCAGCTCGTAATGAAAACCAAAACAAAACAAAAAACAAAAAATTGTCGACTGCTACGCACAAATTAAATTCATGAAGTTCAAAGAAACGAGACTGTTAAATGAAACTTGTATGCGAAAAATAGTAATCGAAATCCGAATTGAAATCTAAATCAAACATTTTGTTGCCAGCGCGTTACGCGGACGAGGACACGCCCCCTTTGCCGCCCAAGTGCGCCCCTCCCTCTTCAGACTGAACGCCCCTAACAACATTGTTGTTCATGCTATAAAATATACTTAAACAATGTTTATTAGCTATGTGAGTAAACTTAATTAAATGTCGATTAAAATTTCAATTAAAATATATAAAAAACACAGCTGAATTTAAAATATTTTATATGTGGATTTATATTAATATTGTAAATATATATATTATTAATGAAAATGACTCAACAAATAATATAAATAAAAAATATAGTTTATGTGAATTTATTATGAATGAATGATTTTATATATAAATTATTTTTATATTTATTTATATTTTTTGATTAATTTATTTTAATATAATTTTGCAATTTTCAATAGAAGTGTATTCGTTATTCGTTGTGCGCACCTTTGACTTTCCCTTCTGTGTGTTTATTTGTGTTTTGATTTTTGCTTGTTTTGGCTTTGGCCGCTCAACGCGCTCCGCTCCACCCCGAACCGCTCCGCCCCGCCCCGCCCCGAACCGCTCCGCTTCGTTTCGACCAAGGTCAAGTGCAAGCTAAATGTGTTTTATATTGTTTATTACATTAGTAGCAACTTTTTGTTTAATTATTTTTTAATATTTTCGCCGAGCAACTTGTTGTTGTTGTTGCTGGTTGTTGTTGTCGGTTGTTGTTGTTGTTGTTGCTGATGTGACAAGCGGCACGCAACTTGGGCGGTTCTCGGCTAATTGCACCGCCCGAGCTTTGACTCAGTTGTGGCCAGTTGTGAGGTGTCTCAAATAAATGTGGCCCTGGTGTTTAGTTATGGCCGTTCAGGTTGCTTATCAAATTAATTAGCCACCTGCTTGCATAACTCATAACCTCACAGCGCTTTGTTGGCCTAAAGGGCGAACTGTGGGGAAAGAGTTAAGAGCTTATAAAGCCAACTATTTCTTTAGTTTTTAACCTGTTCAAGCAATTCTTTAAATAGTTGACTAATTTAGTCTAAATTAAATATATTTAGATTTATATATAGTTTTTATTTTGGACTTTTAGTCAGTATATAAATAAATATAAATAAGGATTTCTTTGTTTATTTTTTAATATTGCTCTCTTATATTATAGCCAGCTTTTGCAGCCTTTTATGGCTCTCTTTATATAATTAACAATTTATTTAACTCAGCTTATCATATATTAAATTAATTTTTTCTGTTTTGTTTTTTTTTGGTATTTTCAACAGTTTTTTTTTACACAGTTTTTTTATATACTTATCCATATAAATTATTAGAATTTAAATTCTCTTTATTAAAAAAATTAAAAATTAAATAAATATTCTTTTAAAATATATTTGACTCTAACCTAGTTTTTTTTAAAACATTTTTTATTATTTTTTTGAGTATTTAATACAATTTAATAAATATGCTCAACTAGTTTTATCTATCCTAAAAATATTTTTGTTGCTAGTTTAACAAACATTTCGCTTGTTTACAGAAGCTTAAATATTTATTATTTATTCCTATATAAAAACGTCTTTGTAAGCATTAATAAACCATAATTTTAATAATTTCCACCCAGTTAATTAAAGCTAGTTCTCTAATCAAACTGACCTTCTTCGAATGATTTTTTAATGCCCTTGCTTATTGGTTAAGAAAATCCCATGAATGATGCTGCTTCTTCTTATTTTTAAACAAATATATATATAAAAATCCACGCGTCTTTATATTAATGAAAGAGAAAAAAAAATTGTTTTCCAATTAAGCACCCACAATGAATGAATGGTTGGCTAACAACTTCCTAGCCAAATGCGGCGCACACTTTTGGGCCAACCTTCGGGCCAGTTCGGGCCATAATAATAAGCCCGGCCAATGCTCCAAATAAATGGTAACTATATATATATATATGGGTATATGTAAGAGCTGCCACATTCACAACTTAATTGTCAATCATTGTCAATCAAGAGATTGGGCCACCCAGGCAAAAAACCAGACATTGACACTGAGAGCGTTTAAAGAAACCTTTAAAGTTCACTCAACTTCGGAGAGCTCAAGAGATTTAATTGGTAGCAGACAAATACAAACAAGTTATAAGGCAATTAACAATTATGATAACAGGGTATTTAAATTAATATTAAAAGTAGTTACAAAAAAATTATAAGTTCTTATAAATAGAAAAAACTTAAGTTTCAGCCATGATTCATTCATTTATTATAATTTATTCTATTCAATTGAAATTCATTAATATTATTTACAGGGTAACTGCTAATCGATCACTTTCGTTTCGCGCTAATTCTGATTTATTAATTAACGCTTATCAAAGTCGTTGAAATGGTCAAGGCAAGGAAGTCAAAATTTTAGCCCATTTAATCTCATAATTTACACCAACAAAAAAAAAATAAATAAATAAATAAAGAGACCCTGCCCAAGAAAAAACCAAAACCTACCTCAATGCACTTCCCTCTCCTCCTCCACTTAACTTGGCCTTGCCCCTGGCATACAAAGCTGGCCAAAAAGTAAGCGAAAAACAAAAAAAAAAAAATCAGTTTCAGGTTCAAAACTATTAGCGACCAAAGCGGGCAAAGGCGATAAACCGATCAAAATTGGAACAATCTGCCTGCATGTTAAACAAATCAAATAATCAATAAACAATTGACGGGCGAGTTGTTGTTGTTGTTATTCAACTTGTTGTTGTTGTTGTCGTGCGTCGATACGTTTTTGATTGTTGTTGTTGTTGTTGTTGGTTTTGGCTCCTCTTGCTGATTATATACTTTTTTATATGGGGTATTTTAACTAAGGGAATTTCTTTAATAATAATAATATAATTATAATAATAATAGATTAAATATTTATTCTGCTGAATTCAAATAAAAATCAAAAATTTATTATTTATTATTACATATGTAATAAGCATATAATAGGCATTTATTTGATATATTTAATATTTAATTATTTAATAATATACATTTATTTGTGTAAATAAATTTGAATATATATGGAATACTTCAAATTAAATATTATTTTTAATGCATTTTTAATTAAATGGAACCACATCTGTTTTAATTATAAATGCATTTAATGTATACATATAAATTTATTCTAAAATATTTAAATAATAAAATAATAATAATAGTAAATAATAATATAAAATATTTAAATAATAAAATAATAATAATAATAAATAATAATTTGCCTATGATTATGTTGCATTTAAAAAGCGAGCGTATTTAAATGTTGTTGTTTGTGGCCAAAAATTATTTCGCACTTTGTTGTTGTTCTTTTTTTTTTATTTTTATTTTTTTTTATGACAGCTGACAACTGTTGCCTACCGTTAAATGCGGTAGCTTTTTTTGGGGCCACTTGTCTGTCAATGTTTTATTTTTGATTTTATATTTTGGCAATTCGCAGTTGGCCGCATGCAAAATCAGCCTCGGGCCGTGGTTAGTGGCAATAATGTTTTAATTAGCACCGAACAAAGTCGAATCGAGTTGAGGTCGACACAAACGCGGTTCTAGTCTATGGCATAGACCACGCCCCTTCGAAAACACATTGTGATACGAGTACTTATTATCATTATTATAACAATAATTATTATTATAATCGGTTAGTTGAGGGCGCAAGTTTCACACAAAGCCAGTTTGTGTGGACTTCAAGTGCACACAAATTAACAACAAGCCAAACGAAAGGAAAATCTTCGTCTAATGAACGCCTCAGTGAGCAGACACGCCCCCTCGCCGCCCCTGCCCCCTCTCCAACTAACCCCTTTAGCACCCTATGAACAGTGTATATGCAATATTAGCGATGATCGCGTGACACGAGAAAATAATATTGAATCTTATTTAAACTGCTTTAAATCCATAAATAATTAATAATAATAAAATTTATTATTATATTACATTACATATTTAATTAAATAAAAGAAAAGTCGTTAAACGTTTCAATTAGAAATAAGAGAAATAATATTAATTACATTAATACATTATTATTTAATTCATTTAATAAAATTTATAATTTTACTGTCCTTTACACAGATTGTAAATAAATCAAATAAATAAATAAAAAAAAAAGAAATAAATATGTTCAAAAATTCTTTTATTTCTAAGTAATTATAATTAGATTTAATTCTTTGTAAATATATAAGTATTTATATTTATAACGCATTCAACGCTTATGTAAGCCTCAAAAAAGAACTCACCTAACGATTGTCGTTGTTTTTGGTGTTTTTTGGTTTATGTGAAGTTCTCCAGTTTATGATGTGTTTAAATACAATCGTTAGTTAAGTTCTTGAACCCGCGGGGCGCATAACCATAACTAATCTTGACTACTCGATTCGTGATTCGTGTTGCATAGAATCTTGACATGAGGAAGCCATTTGGGTCGCTTTTGTGTAATGGCCGTAATTAGTGGCATATTAAATGTCATTAGTGCGAAAGAGATGGCGCTAGCTGATCATTAAATACGTACTAATTTGAAAGAGAAGAAGAAGCAAATGAAAATACATCAATTGTTGCGGCAGGTTGTTTGGGAATAACTATAATTGTTTTTACTAAAATCAACCTTGAACTTGGCTTAAATACATATTTATTTAATTGTATATATTTTAATAAATTTTTAAATATTTCCCTTCTTCAATTTTCAAATTCTTCTTTTAAAAATAGTTAATTTTTAAAGGAATATTTTTTTAAAAATCCAATATATTTTTCGCTTAAACCTTAAAAAATTTTAAGGGAATATTTTTCGTTATTAAATTAAATGCAATTGTAAAATATAAAAAAAAATACAAAAAAGGAAAATTAATTGCAATTTAGAGCGTTCAATTTATAACACTTTAATAATAATAAAAAACCATTTAAAGTAGTGTGTTGCATTTATAATTCCCAACTAGTTTTTACTTAAATAAGCAACTCTCGAAATTGGCCACATTTTGAACCCATAAAAACTAGTTCACTTTACTTTTAAACTGCTTCACAATTACAATCAACTTTATTTTTTTATTTTTTGGCATAATACGCACTCTCATTATTTACATAATTACATGTTGCCCTTCCCCAATTGCCCCACTGACCGAAGCTGAAAGCTCTGCGCGCTCCACGTTCACCTTGAACTTGAGCAAAGTGCAATCGTCATTTTAAATATAAACGCAAGTCCCTCAATTCCCTTTCGCTTTTATCGTTTATATATATATATATATATATATATATATGTATATATATAGTTATTTATTTATACGCTCTGCTCGAGTTGTGAGTTATGAATCACATTGAGTTGAGCTTCTGGACTTAAGTAATCTGAGTCAGCTTGGAACATTTTTGCGCGTGTGCTGAATTCTCAAATAAAACACGTAATCTTGATAAGCATTAAGCAGTAAGCACATTTGTTTAACGCATATTGTATTATTGTTATTTCTTTTTTTTTTTTATATATTTTTGGCTATTCTGGGCGGACCAACGACCGTCCTCGGCACATTCCAAGTCTGGCGACACATCCGTATGGCATTTGTTTATTTCACTCTTTATTGAGTTTGTTGCTTTTCGGACTTTTTGTATAAACTGCGTAACTCAGAAGTATATTTTATATATATATATATATGTAATTGATTTTTTTGTTTATGTGGCTTAAAAAGGGCATACAAGCTGTTTGTTGGCCGGGCAACTGGTTCACAGCGTCTTCCAGTTCGTCCAGTTGCTCTTCTGCCTGATTTTGCACTCAGTCACTGACCGTTGGCGGCCTTGTCGGCCAATTTAGTTAAATATATTTTGTGGTCTTTTATATGATTCTTGGACGTCTTTTATTATTGACTATTGAAGTTCAATAAGTTTCAAGGTGATAATTTAGCATGAAAATGGCGCTAGAACAAAAGACTTAGGCAACGAACTTGACGCAATACAATCAAGACTTTTATAATGGGAAATAGATTTTTTTTGTTTGGGTTTTGTTCTTGTTGCTCTAAAGCTGCATTAATATTTTAGATAAATATTAAATTGTAAAAAACATGTTCATAAATTTAGTCGCTTGAATATTGATCTGTTCGATCTGGTGGAAACCAGTTTTTGTTAGTAAGAAAATTGCCTAAATAAGATTATCAGCTAATTTGGGGTTTATTTATTTGAAGATTTTAATTTAAAGACTGCCAAAGAAAAAAAATAAAGTAGATTTAAGTTATCAAATAAGATAATCAACAGATAAGACTTTCTGGTTAGAAAGATAAAGATTATACAAAAGATTTGTTACTTAGAAAAGATAGAATAGATAAAGAAAATAATTTTTACTTTTTTATACAAATATTGTGATATATTAAAAGTATATATATAAAGTACCTTAACTACTTAAAATGCTTAAATTGCACTTATTAACAACTTATGTTTATGTACTTAACTAATTTAAGCCAACTCTTATTATATTATTATTTGGCAATCTTAAATATGTGGGTTCAGCGACGGCAAAGTCTACTCGACTTTAACGCATTTAGTGTACTTATTTAAGCCATAAGATGTGTGTGTGTGTGTGTGTGTATTTTTTTATGGCTAATTTGGCACATCATAAAAGTTGCATCATTTGGTGAGCTCCTCGTCAACTATGGCGACAACTGCCTCGTGCGAGTGGTTCTGCCTGGTTTCGTGTTTGCCTGCCAAATTTGCAACTGTCAAGATCTTTAAATAAACACACACACATACACACACACACGTACATATAGTTTGTCCGAGCTGAGATCAAAGATTGTTGCACGGTAGTCGGCACTAAAAATTCAATTAGTAAATGAAATATTAATTATATGCACTGCACAAGCGGCGGTCATTTCGATGCTAATTCAATTAGCAGACGATGCCAACATGTCAGCGATTAGCAACGTTACTGTTTTTGGTATTTATTGTTCGTCACATGAGACAGCAGCTGCGTTTTTCGGTTTGTTTGTATTATAACCATTTTTATTTAATTAATCGCAAATTCTTAACTTGCTTATTAATTTCAAATTGTGTGTGAGGTCGTCTCAAAGTGAGCCAGTTTTTTTTTTATCTAGCTCAAATAGGCTGGCAAGGTCCCAGTAGCCGCAACCTCAACAGCAGCAGGAGCAGCCCTCGTGTCTGTTTAGTTTTATTAGTGCATAAGGCTATTCCATAAATTCACACTCACTTTGGCGGCATTGTCGAAAAGCTTTTGAAAGCTTTTTGCGCTCTCAGCAACGCATCGTTGTGAGGGAGAGAGAGAGAGAGCGATCTTGCGCGCTCTCCGCTCATATTTTGTCTGACGCTCAGCACTTAACGACGCTCAGTTTGCCAACGACTGGCGTTTAATGCGGACGCGACGGCGCAAGGTAAAAAGCAACGAAACGCGAACGTTGCGCGCAGGCGCAGCCAAATAATCACGTACAACGGAAAAAAAGTGTGCTTTTTGGCTCGTTTGCTTTTATGTGTGTTTGTGCAAAAGCGCCGGGCGCTAAGTTAAATTTAAAAGCAAGAAAAAACAAAAAACATAGCAACACACAAAAAACCGAAAAGTTTGCAATATATATAAACAACACACAAATTTTGGTAAACAAAACCCGCAAAGCGGCTGCTAAAAATGTTTTAATTTGACAAAAAATCAAAATCGAAGAAAAATAACGGGCCAATTTGAGGCTCCTCTTTCTGGCTGTTTATCTCCACATCTTGTCATCGTCTTTTTCGCTCTACATAAATACTTTAAATTAAATTAAATATTATGTGCGTGAAACGAAATGAGCACAAAAATACGTGTGCAAAGGCAATTAACGGCAATCAAATAAAATACACATAATGTGAGCTAATAAAAAATTGAGCAAATTTTTTTTGTATAATAAAAGTAAACAAAAAAACCACAGCAAATGCATTGAAGCGTATTTTGTTGTTGTACTTACTGTGTCGTAATTTTATTTGCACAAGTTGCGCGAAAAATTAAAAAATACCATTAAAAGTACAAACAAAAAATATAATAATAAAAACATTAAAAAAACCTCAAGACGCATCATCAAATTTTCTCACCGAAATCAAAAAACTCATAATTTATTTATTTATGCTTAGACAAAAAATGCCAAGATGTTGCGAAAAGCAACGTTGAAAATTTTAGAAATTAAAAAATTAAAAACTCATAATGACAAATGACTAAAGCAGCAGAAAAAAAAAACAATCCGAGAACTTCAAAGCTTCTGTCTGTTCATATGCGTGTAGCTGGCTCGCTCTTGTCAATTCTTTGTCTCGCTCAGCATGCACTGTATTTCTTATGCACGTTTTCCCTTTGCCTTTGTGTTTTGCTTATTCAACGCGCGCTCAATTTTTTTTGTCTTATTTATTTTGTGAGAAGGTGGAAGGGGCGTCTGTCTGTTGTGTACTTTACCGTTTTAACGCTCTCTGTGTGCAGAAGTTTATGTAAATATATGTGTCGGTGTGTGTGTGCGTATGCATCAAGTGACGAAATTTGTTTTTTTTATACAGTTTTAGGTGCGTTGCTGCAGTCGCCGCTGCTGCTGTAATTTTCATTTTTCTGTCGATTACTTCATCTACTGTTTATTTCCTATGTGCTGTGCAGCACATGTAACTGACCCACGCCAAAACTGACCAGCGCAAAAAAGCCAAGAGCCAAAAACTAACCGCACAAACAACAAAAAATTCGCACAAAAAGCCGGTTGAAGGCGACTCTTACATATTTACACGCACCAGCGCTCATTGAACACACACAGCAGCAACAGCAACCACACAACAACAACAACGAGCATAACAAGCAACAGCAGCAAACAGAAAGCAAAAGCAAAGCAGCACGACACAAAAACCTGTAACGCAGGCAGAGCGGCGTCGCGACAGAGCTTTTAAAACATTTGCAGTCCGCGCCGCGTCTTGATTATGTCAATTTCATGTTTACTTCATTTCCTCAACCAAAAACGAAAAAAAACAGCAACAAAATACTCAAAGCAGCAGCCAGAAGGGGGAGCGCAATAGCAAATTTCACTTTCGTTGGACTTGAAATGCTGCAGTGTGCTGCGAGAGTGAGAGTCGAAAAGTAAGAGAGAGCGAGAGTACGCAAGCTGCCAGCTGCATTGGAGGCTGATGCTGCTGCTGCTACTGCCGTTGTTGTTGGCGGCTTACTGGGGCGTTGCTGCTGCTGCTGTTTGGCTTCGTTATGTTTTGTTTTTGCTTTGGCCAGTGCATAGTTTCGGTTTCATTTTGTAACTGTAATGCCAGTGCCATTGTTGTTGTTGTGTGCTGCTAGACAGGCACACGCAAAAGCTTTAGTTTTGGTTGTTGTTATTTTTTTTTCTTTCGTTGAGTTGCTGTGTAGTAAGTAACGTAATAACGTAATGCGCTTTAAGATTTCCACATGCAATGCGGCGTCGGCGACGCGTGTTACGTTTTGGTGCCAAGTCCAGCGTCGACGCGAGCAGCGGCAGAGACAGCGGCAGAGGCAGCAGCAGTTGCATTGTTTTTGTTGTTGTTGTTGTTAGGTAATCGAGCTAATAACGCGCTCAATGCGACGGCGACTGCAACAGCGACAGCTCCTGCAGCAACTATGCGAAGGTCAGCCTCAGCAGCAGCAACAACAAAATGTACAACAAAAACAGCTACAAATGAGATTTTTTGGATTTACACACTTTATTTTCGTTTTGGCATTAAAATTTGCGTGCTTTTCGCGCTGTCAGTTTGTGGAAAAATTCTAATTATAAATGAAACAATTTATTACCGGGTTTTAAAAATAAAATGCAATTTATGTGCAAAGTCAGGCGGCGCTGACTAGTTAAAGCCAAAAACCGGTTAATAGCAGCACCAAAAGCAGCAGCACAAATAACAATAACAACAACAACAACAATAGCCAAGTCGGTGGGTGCAACAAAAAAATAACAACAAAAATAAATATACATATATAAATAAATAAAAAGTGAACAACTCAAATTTAATGCAAAAAATAACAAAAATTCGCTTTCGCAAACACATGTAAAAAGCTGTGAAAACAATGCATTAAAATTTTATAAGATGGAATAAAATAAAACAACAATAATTTTGTTTGCATCATTTTGCAATTTGTGCCGCTGTCCCCCTTTGTGTGTGTATGTGTGTGTGTTTGTGTATTTTGAGTAAAGCTCCATTAATCAAAATTAAATAATTAATCAATTGATAACAAATGCTAATTTTATTGCTTAGATATTATTTAGCGACTGCATTGAAAAATTGGACGACATTGTGAATTGGATTTACGAGTCGATTAGCAAAAAGAAACAAAAATAAACCAAATTCAAAAATAAAACATACAAAAAGAAAAAACATTTTTATGCCGGTTTTTTATTGACAAGTTTGGTAAGTAAACTTTTTAATCGAAAAGAAATGTTTTGAAATTTGAAAGTAATATAAATTATAATTAAAAGATGTGAATCTCAAGTTAAGCTATTAAGCCAATCTAAATAATTGCTTAAAATTAAAAAATTTTTGTTATGCTTGCCATGCATATACCCTTTAAGTCTTCTTATAACGGGGCATGCCAATTCTGGAAGACCTCACACAGAGAATAACATTTTTTTCATCTAGTTTCATCAAATCTCTCTTCTCTCTCTCTCTTTCTCTCTCTCACTGATTGCCTGTGCCGCAGGGCTCGTCAACTTTCACAAAGTCAGAACTTGTATCCGCCGCTGGGGAAAAACCCCGTTGCGGAGATACTTAAATACTTAAATACTTTAGTGCTTCAATAATACCCATACAACTCACTTACATCCGCGTGGCAGCGCACACGTAACACGTTGCGTATGCGCAATTCTCTTTTTCAAGAGTACCCTGTGTGTATTCAAATGATTACAAATGGGTATATAATGCGAGTCTTAAGAGTGTCTGCAGAATTCTTTAGTAGGGTTTACAAAAAAGGAAATAAAACCAAATTACCTTTCTATGTGATTCTCAGTTACAAATTTCCTGAACATATTTCTTCGAGCTTCTTGTTTTTATCTCTTACTTCAGTGTCCCCAAGTTGTTTCTCTATTTTGAAAAATATTTAACCATCCAATATGTATTTTATAAAAATATGGATCATAATACTTATAAAATAAAATACTTATAATTTCGTTTGTATAAATTCCAAGCAATAACTTAAAAAAAAACAAAAGCTTACTAAAAATTTAACTTTAACTATATACCGTTGTTTATAGTATCGTTTTCTTAACATCTGGTTTATTGAATTTAACGAAACAACGCCTTGACGTTAAATTTATAATACTATTTAAAAACCGGATTGTTTAAAAAAAAAACGACAATTTTCAAGTTCCAAATAGTCAGCTGTGGCTGAGTATATATAGTTACCATAAATGTCGTATGGGCCGCATTTTTGTTTAGGGTATTTAAAGTTTCGTCACGCTTGGGCCATTATTAATTCTCACTTATTCAATTTGATCGGCACTTAATTATAAATTTTGACTACGTCATTCTAACAACAGCTGATGATGATTGTTGCCGTTGCTATTTCTATGGTTGTTGTTGCTGGTAGCAACCCCGAGGCCTCCCCCGACAGACTTGAATCCGGTTCTAAATCTTAAGTATTTCTGGTTTCTTTTACTTATTTCGATTCTTTCATTTCTAACAAGTTTTGTGGAGTGCTGAAAATACAATTCCTTTGTTCAAAATTCACTTTGCTAGCGCTTATTACTAAATTTATTTGTATTTATATATTTGTATGCTTAACTTAAGCTACACATTTCCGGTTAGCAGGAAGGGATTGTGTCTTAAAATCAAACACATAAATAAACCTTAGACCCGTGTGTTTGTTTATCCAACTAATTTGGCACTCCGATTGGTTGCATTGCGCATTGAGCTGCCTGCTGCCTGTCACTTGTCTATAACTCAACTTCAGTCGCAATCTTCATCTTGGTTTCTATTTTTTTTTTTTTCGGTTTTTTTGGTATTTTTGGGGGTCTATCTGCAACCTAAACGCTTAGTCACGAACCAAAAAAACCGAACCGAACCGCAACGCAGCCGAGGCTCAAAAGTGCAAATCCATCTGCCACTTGGCAACTGGCAGCTGCGGCATCTGTGTGTGTTTATTTTTTTTTTTTTTTTATACCCTAGCAATTGGGTATTTTAATTGTGTCACGATATGTTGAACACAAAAATTTGTAGAATTTTCGCATTTAAGCTAAGTTTTAACTGAATAAAAAACAACAATAATAATGCAACTTTTGTTTGTTTGATGAGCAATTTACTTAGTTAAAATAAAAGCTATACAAAAGTGAGAATTTATAAAAAAATAATTTAATGAGAACCGTTTATATATTTAATGAATTTAATAAGATATAACATAAATACTTTTTCCACAAGGGTATTTAGTTTTCAAACTTATCTGTTGTCTTGTTTATATATTTATTTTTGTATATTATTAATTTATTATTATTTTTTTAGTTGAATTTACTTAGTCGCATCTACCCACGATTAGTTTGTTTGCGGCTTTAGTTTTTTCAGCTGGGGGTTTAATTAAGCCTCGGGTTTTGCTTTTTTCTAAGCACGCATATGAAATATGCAAATCTGTTTTTTAATTGAGTCTTGAGCTTGCATCTGTCCACAACATATTGCAAAATCTTAACTGCAGACATTTCAATTAATATGATGTTCGTATTTTTAATCTTTCTTTTTGCAGACAACGCCAGCAAATAGCATATAGTATATAGTATATACACATATATATATTTATATCTAGCATGAAGGGCTGGTTTGACGCATTTCGAGACGATGGCGGTCCAACGCTATATTCATTCTCAAATCGGACACCCGTCACGGGCGATGTGTCCATTGTGGCCGTATCGGTGCTATTTGCCACATTCTATGTTGCGTTTCTTGTCATCTTTCCGGGAGTGCGTAAACAGGTGAGTTGCGAATAGCTAAAACTTAAAGAATATTCTGCTAAAGAAAATTTGGGAAAATATTTCAAGAAAAATAAAATATTATAAAAATGCATTTAAATAATTAAAATAATTAGAAACTGAACGCCTTTCTATGCGATTCTCTTAAAACCTAAAAGGTTTTTACCTTTTCAATCGCTTTGGAATGTTGCTACAGCTTGGATTTTTTTTAAACCTGTTGTACAGGAAATTATATCTTAAATAGAGTTTATTACTTATTTTTTATTCTAGTTCCTCGAACTAGTTTATTTGTTCATGTCAAGGATTGTTGCAGTATTGTTTAACTTTAACATTTACAATGCCAAAGAACCTGTTCTCCGCTATAAACTTTATCGGCTGGCTTAATGTTTATATTTCACTTAACTTATTACGTTTTTAATTAACTGAATGATAAGTGAGGCGGGTCTCTGGACTGGTCTAGTGTGTCTTACGTGTTTTTTTTTTACTCTTAGCTGGTTCTCACGCTGCTGCCGTCTTGTCTGCTTGTCTGCGTCTCGCAATTAAACCGACAGCCGTAATCATAATCGTCGGCACGTTTTCAATAGATGTCAGATATAAATCTATATAACTTGTTTTGCGTTTGGCGCGCCCTTTATTTACCCCCCTCTTTTTTTCTCTCTCTCTCTATCTTTCTCTGTCTCTGTCTTAATTGCTTAGTTAGGCAGCTTGGCCAATTGAGTGGCTTATTCAATTAGCCAGCCAATTGGCCAAATCGTTGGCCATAACTGGCTTTAAAACGCTTACGTCTTATATAATTACAATTACACACACACACACAAGTGCCAAGGCAATCGAATAGCTTAAGCATCTGTTTATAATCCGCCCCATCTCGATTTCAAATTCACAGAAGTTCACAACATTCTCGACGGTCACATTGAGCCTCTTCGTGGGTCTAGTCATACTGAGTAAGTCAACCCGCTGGCCTTAGTTTCAATTAATGCTACTTTAATGCGTCTCTCTCTCACTCACTCTCTTTGCAGTCACCCGCTTGGGCTCCGCGTGGCATGTGGCACATGCAACAATCATTGCACCATACAAAGCCTTCTCACGCGAGAAGCTGCCCGCCCGCATCGGCACCCACATTGGCCTCATGCACGTCAATGTGACTCTAACGGGTAAGTTGACAGCTTTAATTAATTACATAAACATATACATATACATATATATTTTTAATTAATATATATAAAATAAATTGAGTGAAGAGCTTATTATTATTTATAAGACAAATTAATTTGCTATGTGAAGAAATAAAACTTGTCGCAGGCATATTTTAATAGACTTCTTATTGAACTTTGATAAAGTAGGTTGCTTTTTTTAGAGCTTTAATTTTTTTTAAAGATATTTATGTATGTATATGTGTTTTTAGGAATTTTGAAAAACCAGCTTTATAAAGTTTTCATATAATGATATTCCGAAAAGGAGTAAACAATAAAACAAATTCATTATTTTGAAGTATTTTCTTTTAAAGTTTTTTTTTTTTACTATAATTGGAAAATATCTTTCATATAAAGCATTTTCTTTTTAAAGTTGTTTTTTTTTACTATAATTAAAATATATATTTCATATCTTTATATGCATATATTTTATATACCTTCTCTTTATTAGTTCTATAAATTTGTTTAACCAACTTAATTGACCTACATTTACATATGATTATCTATTGAACTAATCTATCAATAGCTTTGTAGGGAGTAATGGAAATGTTAATGTGCTGTTAAAATGTTAGCTGTTAAAAGAGTTATCGTATGTCCTGACCTTAATAGATTATTTTTATTCCTAATTCCTTAAACAAAGATTCTCAGGAAAGTTTCTCATACATTCGTTTAAAACAACCCTCGTCAACTGCTTTGCTAATTAGTTGTCGTTCAAATTGCTATTAAAATTGTTTGTATTTCGTTGTTGTTGAATCAGATGCGTTAACATAACCAATATAAATAAAGCAACAACAACAACAACAATCAGCAGCAGCAGCAGCAGCTCAATTTTGATGCGTTCTCCGCCCCCTTTTCGTGCTGCTGATTGAATAGCTTTTGTTGTCGACTAGCTTATGATTATGAATGTATTACCGAAAAAGGGGTTTTTTTAATTCATTAGCAAATATACGTTTACATAAAGTGTTGTTGTTGTTGTTGTTGCTGTTGTCGTCGTGCCCCTTTGCCAACTGATGCCAAGCGGAAGATAAACGACGCTGAGGCAGCAACAACAACAACAGCAGCAGCAACAGCAGCAGCAGCAGCAGCAACTGGCTTTAAAATGTCGCAAGCCGCAACAATTGAGCAATTTTCGTTCAAGATTTTAATCGGTACTCGGCACAAAGATTTTAATTAAATTTGGTTTGTTGTCTTGGACAAAGGGATACGACTAACGGTTGCAGCTAGCAATTTGGTATTTTTTTTCTACTGTTTTTATTTTGGCTAATTGATTTGCTGCCGTGGAAGTTGTCGGTGAACGATAATCGAAAAATAGACACGAGTGACGTCAGCTGTTGGATTTGTGTGTGTGTGTGCCAAGTGGCAAGTCAAGCTGCATGTCACGATTCCCGCATAGACAACAACAACAACAACAATCGCACAAAATGCCAGTCAACACCTGCGGAAATATTCGCACAAGTGACTGCTAACGTGCTGCCTCTCAACTGTGTGTGTGTGTGTGTGTGTGTGTGTTTATTTGTATTTGTATATATATACTTTATACACACACTTAAGCTTATGCATACTCAGATTTGTTTGTTCGCTTCACTCACTCACTCAATCGCACATTTTGTTCATTCATTGATTCATGCACTCGACAAACCAACAACAAACAACAAATGAAAAATACAATAGAGAGAAAAAAAAAAGGTGAAATGGCTGCTTGAAGCCGGGCCCGCAGTAAATCAATTGAAATGCCAAGCTGAAGTCGCCGTAATCCCAGCCAAATGTTAGACCAAAACAGTCAGCCAAGAGCTGCAGCTACAAGTTATTGCTAACACATAACAGTCAACTTATGGCCATATTATATGTGTGCGAAAGCTAAGCCTGACGAAGCTTAAATGCTCTACATGAAGGGCATGCTATTGAGTATATAAATATATACCTTATACCTTTATATACATATGTATATTACTTTATCTATATTTTCTTACGTCCATAACTTTCTCTAAAATCAACCGATTTTGCTGATCGATGTCTTTTTAGTCATTGCTTATACTTTATATTAATTCTACATTCAAGGTTTTTCCTTTTAATTAAAATTTTTTTTTTCGAATTTTTTTCTGAAAATTTCCTGTATTCCCCCTTGTGAATTTTTGAAAAAATTTTTTTTTTCAAAATTTAGAATTTTAAATTAATATTTTTAATTGATTCTGGGTGCCAACATTAGCATAAAAAAACAGTTTTAAGTTGATTCTGAGATAGTTGATTTTGTTGTCAAAAATCATGCGAAAAATTGAAAAAAAATTGACTTGTAAAGCTCAAAATTACATAGGAAATAGATTTCCCAGAACTAATGTGTCAATAACTTTCTCAAAAATCAATCGATTTTGACGATCGATGGCTTTTTAAGAGTTTAACTAAAATAAATATTTGGTTTATTATCTTATACATATGCACATATATTGTTAATTATTATTATTATTATTAATTAAAAGTAATATGTCTTTATATCTAATAATATAAATTTATCCTGATTACGATTAACTATAATTCTTATTGCAGTTAATTCTTTAAACTTTTACAGCAGTTTTCTACTCTATAAGAATACCGTTAGACTCTCCCTGATTTATTTCAGGTTGTCTTTCTTTCGATTATTTTTGTTTGACTCATATCTGCAAGCAATCTGCCTGCCCAGCGATTATGTCGGTTACCATATTGGTATTTTTTTTTCAGCTATAACTGATTTCTACTTCTCTTGCAACATTTTGCTTGCCCCTGCCACTTTTCTGAATGTTTCGGTAGCATTTTACAAAACTGACGCTGCCAAAAGTGCTTCATGTTCATTTCAAACAGCTTTCAGCTGCCATTGTTTGTTGTTGTTGTGTGTGTGTGTGGGTGGGTGTAGTGTGTGTGTGTGTGTATTTGTGGGCGTGTGTCAGCTTGTGGGCGTCACTTGGCAAAAGGGCAAACATAGCTGCTCAAATTTGAGTAGCTGAAGGCAACAAAAAGTGGCAGCAAAGTTGAGGTTGAATTTTAGGTAGTTTATTTGTTGTATACCCTGTAAAAAAACAAAGGAGATTTCTTTTGTATTGGCAATATCAGATGTTATAGGAGCTTAAGTTCATTAAATATAGCTAAACTTATAAAAATACTTTAAGGTAATTAATGTATTTATAGCTCATTTAATTGTTACAATATACAAAGTTAGGCATTACCTTTTTTTATTAGATTGTATAAAATTTGGTATATCTCTCAACCAAAAAAGGTCTGCATAATCTCTAAAGAACATTATTTTAAAAGCATACTTAGAGAGAATATTGATTTATTTTCTATAATACTAAATGAGAAAAAACTTAGTCAAATAAGTACAAGGTATCTCCTAGTCGTTCAATTTCACACACTTACCTGTGCTTTTACCATTTTTGGTATATGTATTTGAGTATGATAATTACGTGTGTCAATCCGTGGCAGGATAATTATATTGAGTAGTTCAGCACAATTCAATGCTGACAACTTAATTGCTGCCCCTCGAATTGAATTCAAATTGAAATTGAAGCAATGTCAAATTAATGATGATGATGATGATGTTGTTGGTATTTATAATGATTGCTTGGAACTTATGATATGGTGTATATATAGCTTTACATGGCACATAACGTGCCGCAATGTTGTGGGTGTGTGTCACGCTCCATAAGCTGCCACATTTAGTGGCAAGTTGCATTTTATTCAGTTTCTTTTTATAGCGCACCTGGCTTCGACTCCGTTGCAGTGGCTCCAATCAGACGCCTGCGAATTGTTCTGGCCTTATATAGTAGGCCACATATTGATCGCCAAGCGACAGTCAAATGACGCAGCAAACAAGTTTTTTTCTTCAGATAAACACAATAAAAATAAGCCATAAAATGGACAATAGACAATTGTTAGTTCAGCTTTTTTTGACAGTGCATTCAAACTTTGATTGGAATTAATTGCACAATGGAATTTAGATTTGGGTTTTATTCAAAATACTTTAAATATTTTCTATATGTTAAGTAAAGTATATAAATTAATTAATTTGATTGAATTCAATGCCAAAAAATAAGTTAATTAAACAATTATGTAGAGATCTTAAGCAAAGTCTTCAGAGATACTTTTTATAATTAAAAATAATAAATAATAATAAAAAATAATCAAAATTAATAAATAATAATAAAAAATTATATCAAAAACAACATAAATACGTATAGAAAAATTTATATAAAGATATATGTATTAATATAAAGAAATAGAAAGAAATAATATAAATAATAAGAAATAATAATGTAATAATAAGTAAATATATATAGATAGATAGATAGATAGGTATATATATAGATATATAGATATATAGATATATAGATAGCTTCATATATGTATAGACAGAATAATTTTTAAAGCACTTTTAGGCTAATATTATTATTAATATTAATATATATGAATCTAAAAATACCTATTTTTGCCTTAATCTCTTCTATAAAAGATGCATTGGTTTAATATAGTTAAATAAACTTAATTGAATCAGAATAAAATCATAGCAGTTGACAACTAATTCAACACTCTTCTCTATTATCTGATAAATGTGCAGTCGAAAACTTTTTTGAAAATAACGCTCCATTCAAATATATGTATTTTTTATTTTGCCTTATTAATTATTCATTTAGTTTTGCTGTTGAAGTTATTTTTAAAATGCGTCAAGTTCTATTTGCGAGCGCATTTGCTTTTATTGTTGAGTTTTTTGGACATGCGACACTCGAGAGTTGTCAAAGCGATGACAGATGCGGAACATTTATTTATTTTTACACACACACACACACACACATACACAGTTGTTGAGGGGAAAAAGAGAGGGGGAGGGGGAATCTGTGAAATAGTTTGTTGCTGCTGCTTTTGTCGTGTGCCTTTGGTCCATTGTCGTAAATGATTATTAATTCATTTTTGCTGCCGCTAGCTGCCAAATTATGTGAGCTGTCTCCTGTTTGCCTCTCCTTTTGGGGAGGGGCGGGGAGGGGAGCAGCAAAGTCAACATGCCGAAATCAGCATAATCATCACTTCAAATTATGAAAAGTCATAACGTAAAAAACAAGCAAAAAAAAAAAGACAACCAATTTTTTTTGTTGTATTTATTTACTAAACATTATTGTTGCTATGCGTGTGTTTATTGTTGTTGTTGTTGTTGTTTGGCTGTACTTAAGCGCGAGCTGCCCCAAAGCATCAAGTAGGAAAACATCAATTTTATATGGTAAATTTTTGTTGGTCGCTATTCTCTTGCCTTTAATTATGTTTGTTGTGTTTTTTTATTTGCTTAATTCTTTTTTTTTTTTTTTATTTGGTGCGTACAAGTTTCAGGAAGTATTTTCGGACACGCTTAGCAATTAATGAGAGCGCCTAATGAATGAGATTTTGGTTGTTTTCAGTGTATTTCTTTTGCGTTTTAAAAGTGTTTCAAGTGTTTTCTGTGAGGTTTGAGTTTTAGTTTAAATTGTACAGACATGTTTTTAATTTATTCAATTTAAAGATGGGTTTATCTTTTGGCATTTAAATTGGGTTTTAAGCAAACTATTATTTTATATATATTAATATTTTTTATATATTCAATTTAAATTTTACTATTTTATATATTTAAAAATATTTTGTATCTTTTATATCTTTTATATATATTTAATTTATATTTAATTATCTTATATAATATAAATCATTTTATACCTTTTCTTTATTTATATAAAAAATCCAACTTTTTGAGTCACTTTGCTTCGATGAATTTGCTGTTATTTTATAGAAATTCCCACGCTTATAATCAACGCACACTAGATAGATAATTTCAAACGTGACTCATACGCCACGTAAGCCGCTTAAAAGTCGTCTCAAATTTAATGCCCAATTTCGATTCCAACGCACACGCAAATTAGCCAGCTGAATATTGTGAATTGTAAATTGTAAATTGTTTGTATGTCTGAGAGTCATGTTTATGTTGACAATTACACAAATTGCCAAATGTTGGCGACAACAATTCACAAGCTGGCCTTAAACTCAACACAAGGTTTTTACACACGAAAAGTGCGCCCAATAAGGAAAACCAAGAAAAGACCAAACGAAAAAAATGCGTCTGCGATCGATCATAAAAAGTCATTAAACTGCCGCCGGATCGATTTGATTTCCCAGTTGGTGGCTGATTGAAAATCAACACGTTCGTTATTTATTTTTTTTTGGGCTTGACTGTATTTTTTTTTTTGTTGTCTGCTCTTTAAACCGGTTCAATTTGTTGAACTATTTGGAATGCTAATTGTTGAGTGGGGGATTAAAGCTATTATTATGCAGATATTGAGCGCATGTGAAGGGCGAGCGAATGATAAAGACGAATGTGAAAGGTACAAAACAGATAAAGATATATATATATATATATTTATATATAAGTATATACAATATAGGAAAGAGAACGGTTTCAGTTAATAGAGAGTTTATTAAATGGGAAAATAGGGATTAAATGAAATAATATAATAAAGCTTGTTCAATTAAACTTGTGATATATTATTTTTTAAAATTAAATTTATATTAATATAAATTACTTAATAGTAAATAATATAATAGAATTGTGAACTTATGATTTTATTTAAAGAATTATTTATATTAAAATTACAGCAAATTTTACAAAAAACTTTTGAAAATAATTTTATTTTATTTTAATATTTTACTTTATTTAAAAAACATATCTATACGTTTAATTTCTTTCAACCAAGCTTTCTTTACTTTTGAAATAAAATTTGGTACTTGATTTTATGGCACCCTTTTTAATTAGTTTTTTCTTTCACATTTTTAATAAGCTTTTAATATAAGATCTTTCCTGTTAGCATTAGTTCTTAAATCATTTATAAGCTCATTTAAACTTAGATATATAGTATACATTTATTTATTGTTTTCGCTAAGTGTAGCCTTTGTTACAAATGATTTGTGCAACTTTTAATGAGACGCAATCTAACGGTTGCCACCCACTAGACAGCCACTTGACAAGCACCCAAATGCAACGGTTCATTTGACAAGCGCATGTCAAGTACAAGCCTGCCAACCACTTAAAGAAATAACAATAATAACAACAACAACAACAACTGCAACTATGCAACACCTTCAACAACTATAATATTTTTTTGCAACCTTCGCTAGTTATGAAAAGCAATTGAAAAATCACTTCCTGTCGCAGCCGGAAATTGTTGCAGCTGCAAACTGCGTCAAGACCGACGACGGCCACGCGGCGTATGCGTAACGTGTGTTTGTGCAACGCACCTCGTTGCCTCGTTCCGCTGCCTGCAGCCCACACGTTGCACGCTTTTAACGCTGCTCGCACTTGCAATTCATTGTCAATGGCTCGACGCAAACTCGAGCTAACCTTACATAACTGCAACAACAACAACAACAGCAGCAACAACAACTGCAGCAACTACTAAGCCAAGTCGAGTGAGTGGCTCAAAAGTGCAACAACAACAACAACAACAACATCGCATAATCAATTGCAGTTGCTGCACAACAACAACAACAACAAATTAACAACAACAACATTAACAACAACTGTTTGCATATTTTGTTAACATTCGTCAACATTTTCCGGTTTACAAAATGCGCACGCGCTTTCGGCCCGCTTTCAATACAACACGCGTGTGCGAGGGTCTTTTCAAAAGTTCTACGGTCAGGCAAAAAATAAACACACAAAAAAAAAAATCCAAAAAACTTACTTTGCTTGTAAAGACAAAGAGAATCTGTTTGTGGGAGAATCATTAACAGATGCTTAATATTTATTTATTTTTATGATTATTTATACAAAGCAAACTTTAAAAGAAAACACTTTAGAATTAAGCATACAATTTTTTTTGCGCATAAAATATAAAATAATAAATATATTTTATTGAGTAAAAATTAAAAAACAATTTTAATCTAAAAAAGAGGTAATGTTTATATGCTTTGAAAATTAATTAGTGTGTGAACTTAATTAGTAGTTAGCAAATAGCCTAAAAATAAAAAATAAAATATTTTTAATAAAATTAAAAAATAAAATATTTTTATTCATATTGAATTACGCTTTTAATATATAGAAATAAATACATTTATTTAAATAAGTACATATACTTGAATTTATATAAATACATATAAATAAATTTATTTATAAAAGTAAACAAAACATAGCTAAATACATCTAGAAAGAAAATAGACCAGATTAAAATCTTTCTTTCTTTCTTTAATCAATGTAATTAAGCTACCTTTTTTTTACTTGCATTTACAAAAATAATAGAAAAATGCATTTAATTCAACTCTATAAATTTATAAAAATTATCAAAAATAAAATCTCTAATGAACGCACGATTTTTTGTTTGCTGCTGTTGTTGTTGTAATAATTGTGCACAAAGTAGACAAACAAATCATTTTATCCGCTTATTCAATATAATTTTGTATTTTTCATATTTGATTTTTGATTTTCTCAACTAGTTTGCCAAACAAATTTGCATAATTTATGAATAATTTAATTGTATTTGTTTTTGTTTAAATTGCCGAAACTCGTGCAGACGCCACTTATTGAATAAATATATAAATATATAAATATGTTTACAGCAGTTTGTTGTACACACATATATATATTTATATAGTGTATATATGTATATAAATAAATCGAGCTTAGTGCGTCATTAGCTAACTAATCGGCTAATGCGAGCAGATCACAAAAAGTTTTGTTTATTTCGCTCAGAGAAACTTAATTAAAACGCGCTTTAATAAACACAAAACATAAACTTTTAAGTATACATTTTAACAGCAGCCCACGCGATATATCTGTATATATATGTATATATTTGTATTCAGCCGATTTGTGCTTTTAATTCTAAAAGCATTTTGAGTTATGCAAACGATTAATCTTCTTTGGTTTGCTTTTTAACAGTTAAAGAGGAGACTTCATCATCAACCAAAAAACTCAAAAAACTCAAAAAACTCACATGATATATGATTATTGTTGTTGTTGTTGTTTCTAGTTTTTTTTTGTTTTTTTTTTTTACTTTGTGTGGCGCTCACGCTGCCAAAGTGTCTGGCACCGAGTGACAAAATATGCAGAGGGCAAAAAGAATAATAATAATAAATAAAAATAAAAAAAAAAAATATTTTTTGAGCGACGATCTCTTTTCTGTTTGTCGGCGGCATCTTAAAGTAAAAGGTAAGGAATTCTATTTTATTCGAAAGTCAAACAAGAAAACGCAAGCGACAGCTCAGCTGGCTCATAAATAATGCAAATAATTCTACAAGCGAATAAAAACGATGACTCAATAGATCTCCAAGCGAACTTATCGTTAAAACCGAGACACAATTCTTACTAGAAATTTAATACCAATGTAAAAACACTATTTATTGAATTCAAAATAATCTTTAACCGGAAGAGAGATATGACCAACTAACAAATGTCGTTATGTAAAATTTATAAAAAAACCCCTCCGAAAATTTCATCTTTTATTCATAGCATATTTATTTTTATATATTAATATATTTATGCAAATGTTGTGAAATAGTTGTTTGGCAGCTCCTAAAAGTTAACTTACTTGATTTTGTGTTTAATACATTGATACTTTGACATATGTTTAAGCATATTTCAATCCACTTGATTTAACTTAAACATATTTAGTTTACATTATTTGTATTTGTATTTACCAAGAACTCATTTAAGCATGGTAGCTGTAAACATATTGATCTTTATTATGTAATGTT
Source organism: Drosophila lacertosa (assembly GCA_004143845.1). Taxonomy (NCBI): domain Eukaryota; kingdom Metazoa; phylum Arthropoda; class Insecta; order Diptera; family Drosophilidae; genus Drosophila; species Drosophila lacertosa. The sequence continues at coordinate 37,419 of SCDZ01000068.1, read as the reverse complement.
GATTAAATTTAGATTGTGGGATACTTCCTTCTTTGTACTACATATATTCAAATCTCTCAAATAACATTTTTTGTATGATTTTTGGCTTTAAAACTAGCTTAACAGCGCGCTGAAAGTAACTTAACATAGCACTGTTAAGATCTGTTTAAATAAAAATTGATGCTTTAACATAATATTTAGTTGCCCTTACTTAAGTAAACGAAATAGTTATTGTTATAATAATGTCTATAAATATATTGTTTTTGTTTTTTTTTATTTAAGGGAAGATTTAGACTATTAGTTAAATAATTTAAAATTAGCTTAACAGCGTAATGCATTTAACTACAATCTGTTTTTAATCCATAATTAAGATATATAGATTAATGAATATAGAGAGAGATATAACTTAATTTTTTCTTAACCTTTTATTATTTTTTCACTTTAATATTCAACTTGAACAGTCATTATAATTTAGACTTTGAGGGGTTCTTTATTGCTCTGTTAAAAGCTTATGTTAATAATGTTTTAACATGAGCTACAATTTAAGTAGGCCTCTCTCTCTCTCCCTCTCTCTCTCTCTCTCTTTTTGATAATAGCTGCTCAGTGTTCTGTCTTTTATCTATTGTTTAGAATAAGAAAAATATATACTTTAAATGTATAATAATATTAGTTGATCGAGACTTTAACAGATTTAGTTTTCTTTATAGCATAAGTTTTACATAATTTAATAATATTTGTTACATTTTTTTATAATGTTTTTCTCTCTCCCACTTTCGTTTCTTTAGCCATTCCGATTGGCAACTGGACACCGCCAGATATTGACTACAACGAACGCTTCACATGGGAGGGCGCCCAGGACATGAGCGCCAACTACCGCCACGCCCTGCAGCGGGGCCTGCCCTTTCCCATTCTGACCGTGGCCGAGTACTTTAGCCTGGGCCGCGAGGGCTTCTCGTGGGGCGGCCAATATCGCGCCGCGGGCTACTTCGCCAGCATCATGCTGTGGGCCTCGCTCGCCTCCTGGCTGCTAATGAATCTCCTGCTCCTCGCCGTGCCCCGTTACGGCGCCTACCTCAAAGCTCTAACCGGCGCCCTGCTCGTCTCCACCGCCATCGGCTACCATTGCCTTCTCCCCCAGCGGCCGCTCTGCATCTTCCTCGAGGGCGGTCGCCTCGAGTTCCACTTTGGCTGGTGCTACTGGCTGGTCCTAGTTGCGGGTGAGTTCATATTTAAACTTAGTTATCTATAGCTGTTGTATAGTATTTTCAATCAGTTACAATCTGTCTATTTCTATACTCTATAAACATTGATAAGGGCTTGCATTTATTATAGCAGGCAGAAGAATGCTTTCAATAAATATCTTAGCACATAATAAATATCTTTGAGTTGTATCTAATTTTTCCTTCCTTTTGTTTACTTATTATGCAGCATTCTCTATATAAAATTATAAAACATTAGTTACCTCATCTTTTTAACTATAGATTTTCATTTATCATACTTTTTTTTAATTTATTTATTTTTTTAATGGAATGTATTTATTTATACATTTTTTATATTCAACAATTCAATTTAAAGTTATAATTGATCATATAATAAAAGAATTAAAATAAAATAACACTAAATAATAAATGTTAACAGCTATAATCTAACTGTGACTCTTTCAAAAGCTGCTTGCTATAGAATTGTGTCTGTTGCATTTGGATTGCTTTTATGTAATGTTTTATACACTAAATTCTTGTTACTTATCTCAATCTCTTAAATTAAAAAAAACATTAGTCACCTCGTCGATCTTATTTATTTATTTTTTTAATGGAATGTATTTATTTATACACTATTTATATACAACAATTTAAATTAAAGTCAGTTAAAGATCATATAATAAAAGAATTAAAAAAAAATAACCCTAAATAATAAATGTTAACAGCTATAATCTAAATGTGACTCTTTCAAAAGCTGCTTGCTATAGAATTGTGTCTGTTGCATTTGGATTGCTTTTATGTAATGTTTTATATGCTAAATTCTTTTTATTTATCTCAATCTTTTTGTTTGTGCTTCTTGCAGGCATCCTTTGCTTTATTGTCGGCGTTCTGATCTCCATAATTGATCTTGTGTGGCCGCACACGTTCTCCACGGTGCTGGAGGTGTACTATGGCACACCCTACGATCGCCACGTTATCCTGGAGGAGTCGAGCGATGTGCGCTACCGCAAGCCGCGCAACAGTCGCGGCCTCGAGGATCCGCCCGGACTCGGTTCGCGCATCCTGCGACGCCTCAGCTCCAAGGCGCGCGACATGCAGCATGCGATGCCCTCCGCCTCTGCCACCGCCTCTGCCACTGCCTCTGCGTCGGCGTCGACGTCTGTGCCGCGTCGTGGCAGCCCCGCCGGCGTCTCCAGCAGCGGCGTCGAGAATAAGGCCTTCCAGGGCGACGCGCCCAAGAGTCCTTGGCGGCATCCTTTTCGACGCGCCCAGCAGCTGCCGCCGCACAGCGCGCACAGCTCGCATCAGCATCAGCTGCATCAGCATCAGCATCAGGCAGCGCATCAGCATCATCATCAGCAGCAGCTGCAGTTCGTTGGGGGCGGAGGTCCTGTCGCCTCGCATCCCATGCATCACATGCAGCGCACCCTCTCGCAGGACTCGGGCTCCAGCATTGCCTCCGCAGCGGTGCAAATATCGCCGCTCCACAAACACGCGATGGCGCGAATGTTGCCGTGAGTAAAAAAAAACAACTTTTATCCTTTAAAAGGACTTTCAGAGAATATTAAATACAGCTTGTCCCTTAAATAATAAAAAAATAATAGGAAAGCATTTGGGCTCTACTTTGTTTTTTGTTTGCATTAAAAGCAGCTTAAATTCCTTTCACAGAAATTTAAATATTTGGTCCTCTTTTAAAGTTAGAGTCTTGAAAGTTTTGATATATACTCGTTAATATTCTCCCTATATAAAGTGCAAAGATTTTTTAAATACATTCACTAGGTGCTTGAAAAAACGTTATTATCTATTTATCTTTATCCTAATCCAATAACTTCATATTGAACTGATTAACAGATTAAACCAAGCTCAATTTTAAAACATTCAAGGCACAAATCAATTTTACTATTTCAATCTGATTCAATATTATCAAGAAAGTTAAAAGAAAATACTTAAAAAAAAGAAATCATTTATAAGTATTTAAATGCAGCTTATAAATAAAGTCAATTTAATATTGACTGATATATTTAAATACAATTAATTCCTTTGCAAGTACATTTATCCATCACTGTATAAACAAATATACATAAATATATCTTATTTAAATTCCTTCTTCCAAATCTCCTTTTTTTTCTAGCAATCCTCCCGTGGAGCGTATTCGTGACATGGATCACTGGTGAAAAAAAAAAACAACCAGAATGAAGCCAACGAATTCTTGACAATTCAAAACAAACAAAAAAAAAACTCTTGACAACAACAAAACTCTTAAAAAAAACGCTACAAAACAATTTGTGATAATTTCTTAATTTAAAAACCAAGCAAAGAAAACTTAACGAAAAAAAAAAGAAAATTAAAAACTAATTGACAAGATCGCATAATTTACCTGACGTACTTATAAAAAACAAAAAATATTTGCTAAATTTAATGCACTTAATTTTAATTAAATTATTTTAAATATTTAAGCGTACAACGAAAATTGTTATTTGTAAAAATGTGTGTGTTTGATTCGTGAGGTTCCATTGTGATAAGATACTATTTAAAAAAAAAAATCTGCCACACGACGGACACGAAATGCCGTTAAATGCATTTTAGCTATAAAATTAAAACTTTAAAATTAATAATTAAAACTTAAAACAATGCGATTCAATTCAAATTACGCCTTAAATGAATTCCATGCCAGTGAAATAAACGATTAGCTTAACGGTACTATTTTAAGGCAAATGTCCTGCGTGTAATTTAAGTTCTTAAGTTGTGACGATATTTTAAATATAACTACATTTTAAATATACATAAATATAGCAACAAATTGCAACGAACTAAACTTGATGTTTTTATTTGACAACTTTGACTAAAAAATATAAAAAACACTTTTTAATAAATTAAATTAAATTAAATTAAAAAATTGCAAAATTCCCTAAATTAACTAATGAATAAATTTAATTCACAGCATTTAAAATTTTTTTAAAATAAATCATAGCTTTCTACAGGGTATCTGTCAACCAAGGGTATTTATCTAAAGCAACTTTACTTGTTTTATAAAAAGTATTTATTAAATAATATTAAGGGTTGTTTGTTAACCAAGTTTTAAAGGCAAGTTAAATTTGTCTGTATAGAAAAGAATGAAACTTTGTCTTCGAACAGAGTATTAAGCAGTCGAATAGAGTAATTAATATAAATAAAATCTAGCTGTTAGTTTAAGCATGTTCTTTATAGTTATTATTGGGATAGAGATTACATTTCGTCGATGCACTTATCGATGGCTGGCAGGAAGTTGTTGAAGCTCTCCTCGACCTCGTTGGTTGCATCCAGGAAGCAGCTTTCGGTATCCTCGGGCAGCTTGGCGATCAGCGTCAGAGTCGTGTTGATTTTGCGGGTCAGCTTCATCATGGCCTTGAACAGGGCCCAGAAGCACTTGGACGAGGTCATCTTGCCGTCCTCCTCGTCGGCGCAAATGGTGCTGTTCAAATGGATGATGTCGTCGCATATGCTGATAATGTCCTTGCAGGACTTAACGATTTTGGCCACATCCTTGGGCACAGCTGTGCCGCAGGCATCAATAGCATCCACATAATTGGTCGCCGCAATCATCACATTGATCACCTCCTTAATGGTGCAGTTAACACCACGCACCGTTGTCAGCGCCTTCTTCAGAGCCTTCTCCATGGTCTTAATAAAGCCGTCATCGCCAAAGCTTTCGACTTCCTCAAAGCCAAACGAAAACTTTGCATTGGCCTAAACAGAAGAGTTTTTATTTAAAAGGAGTTTTTATTGTTAAACAATTTTAAGTTATTTACATCTGGTATCAGCAAACAGCTGCCCGAAATGATCACCAGCAAATAAACAGTTAAACTTTTCATTTTGGCTAACACACTTTGAATGTCGCTTTGGCAACGTTCAATTTTCCCTTTTAAAGCACTTTTTTTATCACTTAAACTGTCTATCAGTCAAGTGGCTTCCTCTGATTATCTATATTTATTTTTGTTAATTAATATTTAATATATAGATTGGTTATTAAAAATACTTGGGTAAATTTAAAGTCCCCCCAAATGAAAGATAAGCTTTTCAGTTACTTAAAAATGATAAGGCTCAATGTGAATTTAATTGTCGCTGCTTAAAGTTTGATATACTTAAGTGTAGAAGTACTTAAAAAAAGGGAAAAAATAATAAAAAAGATTGCCTTAAAGAAAGCTTAACAATATAGTAAAAAAATATATATAGAAAACTATTTTAAATTTTAAATTTATATATATATTATTTTTCTTTAATTTAACTTCATATTATTTCACGTGTTTTATTCTTATTAGATTGCAAATGAGCTTTTAAGAAGCTTTCGCTCTTTCTCTCTCTCAGCCAAAGCTTTTTCAATAGCGAACTTTATTTTCGACGCGAAAGAAAAGCTTCACACTTGAAGAATTCATTTAAATAAATGCATATAAATCAATTATGTGCGAGTAAGAAAATATATATAGAAAACTATTTTAAATTTTAAATTTATATATATATTATTTTTCTTTAATTTAACTTCATATTATTTCACGTGCTTTATTCTTATTAGATTGCAAATGAGCTATTAAGAAGCTTTCGCTCTTTCTCTCTCTCTCTCAGCCAAAGCTTTTTCAATAACGAGCTTTATTTTCGACGCGAGAGAAAAGCTTCACACTTGAAGAATTCATTTAAATAAATGCATATAAATCAATTATGTGCGAGCGTGTGCAAATATATAAAAGCAAATAAAAAAATGTATTTCATATGCACAACTGTAAATAGACAGTTATATTGTCTCGCACACACACTCACACTTACAGTGAGTCGTGTTGTTTTCGCACGCTTTTTGGTTTAGTTCCAGAAATCAAGATTTATGACATTTTTATTGCAAAAACGAGCGTCGTTTGTTTTTGTGGGGCCGACTGTAAAAAAATAATACACAGGACACGGTGCACAGTTGAGGGGGGAGATGAGGGCGAGGGGGGGGGGGCGTGGCTGCATGCTGATTTTAAAAATATGCAGCCAGGCGCATCCAGACTGAGAAAAGTCGGTGCCTTGGCTCCAATTTCTGATGCCGCCGCATGCAACGGAAAGGCGCATAATTCACAAAAACAGCAGGCCAGGCCAAAACGGGGGAGGAGGAGGGGGAGGGGGAGGAGGGGGGAGGGGAAGAAGTTTCCTTCAGTTATTGTTGTTGGCAGTTAGCATTTGGCAAATGCAATGCACAAATCTTTGTGTGTGTGTGTGTTTGCAGGACCTTAGGACGCGTTTTTGACTCTCCATTTTAATATAAACAAATTGCAGCGCCTCTTATTTATGATATATATAAATATATATATATATTTTTTTTTGCTTGCTGCCTTCTCTCCTTTGTTGTTGTTGTTGTTGTTGTTGCAGCAAGTGCTGCACTTTTTGGCGTGTTTGCATTGTTTTTGACGCCCCAATAAATCTGCTAAAAATTTGTTGAAATTTCCTACACTTAATTTTGGTTTGATATTGAAGTGCTTGAAAACATAATATTTAAAAAATGCTTAAAAATGTTAGAAAAAATGGCTGATTAGAAAAGGCCATATTTTATTAAATAATTCTTTTCTTGTTTAATTGGAATATTTTAGAAACAAAAAATTTACTCATATTAAAATATAATTAAAATTTTATGTTATTTATATATTTTTTTTACTATATTTTTCTGATATATATATGGTTTAAACTTTTCAAAAATGTTGGCAACAATTGCCAAATTCAGTTAAAAATCTCATAAAAAAAATGTATTCATACTTAAACTTAGTTTTCAACCGATTGTTTCTATGGCAGCTTTATGATATAGTAAACCTATGTAGCCAACTCTGAAATAATTGTTGCATGCAACAGAAAGTTGCAACAAGATAGGTGCCAAACTGAGCGACTTGATGGCATGAAAGGAAAGGGTATAGAAAAAGTCCAATTTCTGAACAATTTGTCTTTAAATTGCATTAGCATCAACAGAACGCAGTAATTTGCATCGATCACTTGGCCAACAATATGTCCAAAAGCGAAACGGAAAAGAACGCAAAATATACAAACAAATGTAAAGATAAAAAACGTGGCAGATAAATAGATAAATTCCAATGGCAGCTGCGCTAACGAGCGTCTCAGGCCAAAAAGGTGGAGGAATCCATCCCTAGGGGAAAGGGGGAGGTGACTGCAATTTTTAGCTGCTCTTCTCTGTGCTGAGTAATGCGCCCAGCAGTTGGAAGAGGAGGGAAAGGGAAGGGGGGAAGGGGAAAGGGGGAAGGGGGAAAAGTTGACAGCACTTTTGGCTTTTCGCTTAATACAAATGAAAATGGATGAGCTACTAAATGTTGTCAATGTTGCTGCACATTGACTGCATCAAATGAAATGCGAATGTTGCAAACAAGCTAACAACAACAGCGAACTGAAACAAACCCATCCCCCCCCTGCCACGCCCCCTGCTCCTACTTCGACTCCCTTTCTCAGCATTTGTTGTCGGTAAATTTACTTTCGCATTGCTTTTCACTTGAGTATCTCTCTCTCTCTCTCGCTCCCTCTCTTTCTGTTCCTGCCCTTTGGCTTTGACTTGCAGCCCCTATCTATAACACCCCCTCCCCCCTACCCCATCCCCCATCCCCCTTTGCTGTCTCCTTTTAGTGCATGTGTTTGTCTTTGTTTTTATGCCATTTATTTATTTAAGTCAATTTCGTTGAGTGTATTTGAGCATTTTGTTGCAATTTCGTTTTTTGGGTTTTGCGACTGCTTTCATTGGCATACCCTGTAATTGGCAGCGAGTGCCAATGGGGTCGCTTAACTTTTGATATTTCTTATTTATTATAAAAATATATATATACAAACTAATACTACAATTACTTTCGGTAAATACAGGGTATTTGGCAGTCGTGCTCACGCAACATTCGCTTTTGTAGTTAGTTTTTGTTTTGCGCCATTTTTTTTAAGCATCTTCTGTGAGAAACTTGATGACAATTTTTACTTTGAGTGATTGCAACGGCATCGACTGCAGCTGCAAGAGCGAACGAGACAGAGATAGCAGCAGGGACAGACAGCAGGAGCAACTGGAAGGGTCGCCGGAAGAGGGACAGAGAGGGGGAGAGTGTAAGTTCGCTAAGGCAATAAACAAGCGCACTTGATAGACGTACGCTTGTAAACGTGAGCTGTTTAAATGTATTCGTGTGTGTGTTCAGTGTTGTGAAACATTCAAGTTAATTGGCTAACATTTGAGTGCATTGATTTGGAATGTACGAAAAGGCGGGGGAGGGGGAAGTTAACTGTTTATATTGGAAGTGCATGTGAGATGGAATAATTAATGTTAATTATTATATCTATTTGTGAAATATTTGTTTTAGTTTTTATTCATATTTTCATTTTTTCTTTACAACTTAAATGATTTAATTTGTATAATTTTTAAATCTTTTCAACTTTAAAATTTTAACAGCCTAACATAACATGAGTCTTAGCACAGACAACAACCATTTATGCCTATTTCTTAAACACTCTTATACATAAAGTATCGCAAGCTTGCGCTTAGATGGCGCTGCACGCGCGCTGTACACGCGAGTGAGAGCATAATGTTAATTAGACAGAGACATAACTAAGCTAAGCGCAACACGCATTATCTAAGTAACAGGGCTCTGCTAAAAGTGACTATAGAGCGATCTAGAAAAAATATATGCATAGTTAAATATATACATTTTTTCTAGCTGGTATATATATATTTAAGCTATTTATGTGTGCACATATTTCTTATATTTAATGGCTTATAATGAATATATTATTAACAATAAGCTAACATTCTAATATTAGTTCCACCTATTTGTAAGGCTCCATCTGATCGCGCCCTGTTGCTGTTGTTTTGTATTCGCCGCTCAAAGCCGCTGTTAACTTTCGTGAGAGCTTTCGCTGCGTCCAATCGCCGCATTCACAGCAGCCTCGTATTCGCTCACTTGTTCTCTTGTGCTCGCCATACGCGGCCTCGTCGTATTCAGCACTACGAAATGTTCGTCAATGCACGTCGTGTTGTTGCTGTTCGTGGCCGCTGCTTCGTGTGCTCTCGTCCTCTCGCATTGTCGTTTTGCTTAAGTTCGTGCGCTTCGTCTTGTGTGCGTGTGTGTTTTTTTTGTCGGGCCGACGATGCTTAACGAAGCGGCTGTTGTGCGTTGTAGTTTCAGTTGAAGCTCAGCCGTCGGAGTGTTTTGTTCGTATGCAAAAATGCTGACGCTTGTCGCGCGTCTACATCGCGTTCACTCGTTATCGGTAAATTCGGCTAAAACGACGATAAACGCACGTAAATCGTCAGTTACAGCTACAATTACAGTTAGTGCAAATTTACAAAGGTGTTAAAACTCAATGAAGGAGACATAAGCAATTGCAGAACGACAATTAAAGCAGCGTAAATCAAAGCTGCAATAAAATTTCTCAGCAAAGAAGCAGACAAAATTAGCGTAATTCGCAGTTACTGTAAAAATTTAGCAAACTTAGGGCAAGTAAATGAAAACGAAAACAAATCGCAACTGATGCGCCGCACAGTGCGAACGTAAAAAACGGTAAATGTGCCGCTTGTGTAAATTATGTAAAATCTGTTTACAGTTAAAGTAAAGTCAAGAATTGATTCAGTTGCTTGCTGCCTTCTCATTTTGGCATACATTTAACGGGAGTGTGTGTATTTTTTCGTGTAGTTGTAGTCCCGGTTCACCTCGTTGGTCACGTGGCTAAAAGTTTTGGGCCATGTTTTGTGGACGCCCAAGCCCCAAACAGTGTTGCCATTGTGCGTGACACAGTTAAGCAAAAACAGCAAGAAACGAAAACAACAATAAAAACAGCAGCAGCAGCAGCGGCGAAAGGCAACAACAATTTTAGGATTATCACTTCGCAAGGCCAAAAACTTAATTTGGTGGCCAGGTGAGTTTTTTTTTCATCTCCCTTTTCTAGTTGTCTAGTTGTTGAGTCCAACAGCTGCTTTAAAGCGTCTGTTTAAGCGCACATTTTGCGGTACTTTAAGCTCTCTTGTCTCCGTTTTTCACTTTCGCACTGTCCATCCACTTGCCAACTCTTGTGCTCCTTACGCCCAAGTGCCGCCTCCTCCGTTTTGTACGCTTTTCGTGTCGATTGCCGTAACTTAAAATGCGCCAACTGACTGCCAAAAAGTTGGCGAAACTTTTGTTCAAGTTTATTTACTTGTTTTATTTTTTTATTTTCATATATATATTTTGCTTGAGATTGCCTAGCAAGAGGAAGCGTGCAAGAACCTTATTCAAATGTCCTTCCCCTAGGCTAGCCCTTACGGACAGTAATATATATTCGTATAAACATACATATCTATTCCACTCAAGAAAACAACGTAGATCAACGCAATAGGAGACATCTCTAATGTAGAGAGTAACGTCTACTGTGAGCGTGGGAGAATGGTTACATGTACATATGTATGTGTGTATGCGTATGCCATACTCTTGTTTTCGTTCATTGCTATTGCATTCTTTTGAGAGCGCGAGCACCAACTATGTTGATCGCATGAGTGGAAGAGTTGTGCATTCAACTGAGCGAACATTAGTGTGAGCGGGGGACCCATATAATATCAGTATGCTCTTGGCTGCAATTGTGTTAGTATGATTGCTGGCTTAGCGTAGGCTCGTCTTCTATGAGTTGATTTAGTCTGACCGCGTCTGGCCTGCTGATCGCATGTGTTTGAAAGTGATGTGTTTACACTGTGTATTTTGGTAAAACTTTCAGCTAACAGAATTTCAGCTGTTATGTGACCTTGCAGGTATGTTTAACTTTAACAAATTGATTATATGTGTGTACATATATAAATATGTACACAGCTGTATAAAATATTAGGTATGGGATTTTTGTTTGTATAGTAGAAAAATATGAGGAAAAGAAAAAGAGATGCAACAATAATGTTTTATTAAAAGACGTTTGCAAATTGTATTGTTTAAAAAAGTGGGGCTTAAACATAAAAAGCTTTCTGTTAAAAACAGCTGCGTTTGGTAAATTCTAAATTGTCCAACATTGCTTAAGTTAAGGCCAAAATTTGCTGCCAGCTGCTGGCAAAACAGTCTCAAGGCTGCTCTCAACTCTTACAAGCTTGTTTGTTAAAATTTTGATGAAGCCTTTCATTAGACAAGCAACGGCAGCTGCCATTTTCTTTTGTCTATCTTCGTTAGCTGCCTCTTGCAGCGTTTGCCAAAGTTACTTGGCGCCTAGTTAAAGTTAATGTAAATAAATTAGTTAAATAAATAAAAGGCAAGCAGAGACGCAGCGCTGGACAATTGAAATATGCAAATGAGCCGGGCGACAAACCAGTTCTCGACTTACGCAAATGACCAGCCAACCCAATTGGCCAAAGCACGCACGAGCAGGTCAAAATGTGATGGGGTAAGTAGGGAACATTCAGGGATAAAGTTTCAAAATTCGTATGCTGCATTTTTGATAAGCTGCTTGTGTCGCCCAAATGTCCACAAAATTTTGACAATTTCCTCAAACAGACACACACGATTTAAGCCTAATGTCCCCGGGGGAGTTGAGGCGGGGAGTGCGTGGTATGTGCCAAACAATTGTTGAAATTTATAGCGAAAAGCCAATTACGTCTGGCAGCTGATACAACAGACAGTTGGCGGTGTTTTGGGGGGAATGGGCTGCTTTAAATGTCTAACCCACAAAAAGGGTTGGCTGCGGGGGCTTAGTTGCCATTTAAACGTGTTTATACACAGTTAAAAATCTTGATTTCGTTTGACGGAATATTTGACAATTCTGAGTATGAAATTAAGTTTTATTAAAATACTATGTAGATAAAAATAGAGTGTAAAATAAATGTAAATAATTGGTTAATTTTGTTTTGCTTTGAATTTTAAAATGCCCAAACCCAAAAATTGTTTACAAATGTGAATTATTTTTTTTTGCTGTGTACAAATGCATGCATATGTATAATATATGTTTATATGTATATATGTATGTCAGTTATATATATATATATTCATTGGTTTATCGAAGTGCTGAGCAAACCGAAAAACCAATTTGCGTGCGCGTTGTGTACTTCAAAAGGGCATTAAGCAAAACGCATAAACAAAAGTTGCGTATACGCAGCGTTAACCGTTGACGGGTTAATGTGATTTTAATGTACTTTTTAGACACCCCAACCTCAACACAACCGTGCACGTGTGTGTGTGTGTGTGTGTGTGTGTTTGTGTATGTTGGGAAATAGGGTTATAAGGGGTGTTTGTAACTGGCAAAGTTTCATGCAGAAACATTAATGCTGAATTTGTATTTTTTACTTTCACCCATTTTTCTTGTTTTTCCTTTATTTACTTTTCAGTTTTAATAACCTCTGCCAACTGTTAAGCAAATATTTCTGTCAAACAGTTTCAGTTACTGTTTCCATTTGCTGGCTTGTTGTTGATGCATACATTATTAAATGTTTGCAGTTCTTTTTGCTTTTGGAGTGTTACCAAAAGTGCAAGCCTCACTGTTTTGGCGGGTAATATTTCAATGCGATAAAAGCATATTTAAAATTATATAAATTGTTGGCCTGGGAAATAAAAAGTAAACATTTTTCTGCGAATTTTTCTGATGTAAACATATTTCTTATACTTGAGGGAACAACATTTTTCTATTTACCATTATTTATTTATGAATGTAATTCATCCTAAATAGTAATTAATTTAAATGAAATGAAAGGGTATCAAAAATGTTGAAACATTGGGAAATCATAAATTTCTTATATATTTGCTTAATGTGAAATGAAAGCGAATTAAATTTGTATTTACCGGAAAGCAACAGCAACAACAAATAAACTGACAGCAAATATAATCAAAATGATCTCCGCTTGACAGAACAAAGCCAAACATAAAGATGTGGGTGATAGCGTGAATGTAGGGGGCGTGGAAAAGGGGCGGGCGACAGTATTTTTTTTTAGTCTTTTCATTTGGTTTGAGCCTTGCGTGCTGTGTGGTTGCCACAACAATGGTGGAAAAATGCGCCATGCTTTGAAATCAATCTTCCTAATGACAGACAACAACAATAACTGTGAAGAGGGGGAGGGATGGGGGGGGGGGGGGCGGGAAAGGGGGTGTAGATGATGGGGTCGTGAGGTAACCTGTAGACACGTGCGCTTGCGTTTTTACGCTCAAGTATCTGGCACTTGTAACGGTAATCGATCTGAACAACAACAACAGCAGTAACACCCTCACAACAACAGCGGTTAGCATGAGTTGGCGAAAAAACGCCAACAACAAATGCGAAAAACAAATGAAAGCAACAATCCGTCAGGGCGCATAAAACTTGAGCCCCTCTTTCCAAATGTGTGTGTGTGTGTGTGTGTGTAGAGCCCCCATCTCGGTGAAAATTAAACGGAAAACGGGTGCCTTCAGCTGCAATTGCGATGATTTTGAAGTGTTTTCTTTTGTTTTTTGTTTAGCGCATTTTTTTTGTGTGCGTAGGCATTTTAAAATACTTGAACGTTATCTCAAACATACAATTTAATTTTGCTTTATTTATTAGGAAGCTAAACAAAATAAAAGTTAAGTTGAAGTTTGAAATTAACTTGACATTGAGCTTAAATCAAAAAAAAAAGGCCAATGCTGGTCCAATTTTGAATGGTTTACTCTGCCTATAATCAATGCTTAAATTGACTACAGCAGCTTTCAAAACTAGTTGTCGTATTTCATGAACAGAAATAGTCAAGAAAAAGTTGTTTATTTTGCGCTCTTTTTTCTCCCCAAAAAGTATGCAACAAAATTTACATCAGTCAACAGATTCAATCAGATCACAAAGTTTTGAGTAACAAATATGCCAAATTAAACAGATGCCATCCTCAAAATAAGGAAGGCGATGAAAGCTACCTGTGCCCGCCTTGCGCCACGCCCACAGTCATGGTTTAATGTGAAGTTGGCCAAGTTGGTTTGGGGGGCTGTTTCAATAAACTTATGCAAATATTCAATTTGAAGAATTCGTTTTTTCCCTTTTTTGACAAATGATAAGGCCAAACAAAAGGCAGCCAGGCAAACAAACTTTTCACACCCAACACAAGGACAAGGACATACAGAAGAAGAAGAAGAAGAAGTAGCAGGGGCAGCAGCCGAAAAAAGGATGTGCCGCATTTGCTTATCAAAATTAAAATGAAACCACAAAAATGAATGGCAAAAGAACTGAAGCGAGCTAAAAGGGGGACGAAGTCATAAAGGCGGAAATGCAGAGGTCTAAAAGTTTTCAGCAGGTTTCCATCATGCAGCACACACACACACACACACACACATAAGGGGAATATTTATGTGTGTGTGTGTGTCTGTGGCAAAAGGACTTGCCGCTTCTTTAAAAAGGAACCCATCGGTGTGCACAAAGTAAATTTCAATTTAACCTTCATCGAGCAAAACTCATTTATATTTATAAATGCGCCGACAACGCAGCGGCGAAAACACAGGAAACGAATATAAATAAATGCCAAACTGAAGAAAACGAAACAGACAAAGTAAAAAAAGAAAGAGTACGAAAGTACACACAAAATGGCCAAAAGAAAATACAGGCACAATAAATAAACTGCGTGTGTCTGCTGCCATAATAAAAATACAGAAAAAATAAAATAAAAAATACAAATGCAGCAAAGCAACGAAAAGCAAACCCGAGCAAAAGAAATGAAAGACAGAGACAAAAAAGGGAGAGTGAGCGAGAGGGCATAATAATAAAAATACATAAGCAGGCGCCAAAACGAGCGACAGGCCAAAAGGATAAAAATCCATCAAACTTGCAGATAAGCCAAAATACGAGATGAGTTCCTCCTCGAGCTGTGGGCAAAGGAGGACTCCGACCACGTCTACCCGACCGCAGTTCCAGTTGGCCAAACTTACCTCATAAAAAGGCGCAAATAAGTATATTTTTGTATATTCGCAAGCCCAATTCCCCACCCTGATAATGTTTCATTTCGTTAATACAAAAGGCGCTCATCATTGCAAAATGTACTAAATGCCAGAAATGGCAAAAAAACCCCAAAGGATCTTAAAACAAAACTGAAACACACAAACAACTGAATAAAATAGTCCATGCTGGAATGGTGTATTGTAAAAGGCGAAGTTCTGAGAATATATATTTGAAATTTAAGTGTAAAACAATTCTTTTTTAAGGAATCTAATATGTATCAAAATATTGCATTTGCATAGCATTTGATAATTGTTTAAATTCTAGGTTATTCAGAAAATTACAGAGAAAAATTTTGCCCTGCTTTTATTTGACAAGCAAAGAGTTTAAATACAAAAGCTTGGACGGTTTTATATATCTGTTTAAAATATATTTTATTTATCAATTTAATAGCAGCTCCTCCAATTCATTTGCTTTATATTGTATTTAAATAGTTTGGCTTAAACATATTAATTAACAACTCAAAATATGCTTTCATTCAACGTTAACTGAGCTTAACTTAATATTAATAAGAATCGCAAACATTTAAAAGTACTCAACGCAGATAGCTCGCATATGTGTCGACATGCGAGATGAGTTATAAATATATATAGTAATATAAATAAAAATCTCTTCGGTTTTGTTTTGTGTGCTGTCACTTCTCAAGTTTATGCGAAATTTGGTGGCAATATTAAAAACGATTTTATTTCATTCGCCGCTGGCCGCAAGTGCCGCGAACGAACGCACAATGACAATATAAGTGAGGCCAATAAATAAGCCAGCGTCTCTGTTTATATGAGGGGACCAGGGCATAAATTTACCAGGGGGGCAGCTGTGTATAAAAAAAATTTTCGTTTGGCCATAAGTCAAGCAACGAATCGGAGCTCGAGTCCAGATTCCGCAGTGGACACAGAGGATTCGAACGTTTGGAACGATAAATCTTATCGACACTAAAAATCAGATATATGTATATATATGCGTTATAGGTCCAGACATCAGTGGAGAGGTGGAGGGGGGGGGGGGGGGGGGGGGGGGGGGGGGGGGGTGTGGGTAATGCCATTTATATGTCGCCATTAATGTCGTGTTATGAAAGTAATTTTCTTAAATTCGCATATTAAACGTTTTGGCCATTAATAATGTGAAGCTGGGATGGGGCCACAATAATAAAAGCAGCAAAGCGAAAGGAGATGAAGAAGAAGAAGAAGAGAGTGAGAGAGAGAGACTGAAAATAACAAAACATGAAAATGCTGTGCATGTTCCAAATGATCGCTTCAATAACCACAAAAACCATAAGAAACAGCGCTGGCAGCGAGTGAATGAAGTGAATGAATAAATGATAAACGCTACGAATGAAGCTGCCCAACAGCATGGATATATACCATGATGGACTACACACACACACACACATATATATATATATATACACACACGCCTTGGCACATGATAAAAATTTATTTAGAGCAAATAGAAAAGAATGAGACTAGCGGGAATAATAAACTACAACGTGGAGATATAGCTACAGCTGAGCTTCAGCTTTTAGCTGGACAGCAGGGCAGGAAATGCCGAGGCAGATATTGACGGGTCCATTGTCTAGAGTGGTTAGACAAATACTAAAATACACACACACACACACAGTCACTTAGAGATGTATGTGCATGCGCCATATGAGTGCATGTCGGTAGCAATTGCTGGACGAGCTCCTTTTGGTAACTGGGGGAAACTGCTGCTGCTGCCTTCGTGCAATAAAATGTGTCTATCAAATGTTGCCCATTTTCATTTTGTCCTATTCCCTTTGATCCGCAAACATAGAGTATTACAGTGTAATAGCATTTGTTACACAAGCTTTGAAGGCCAATTTGACAAATATAAATATTTATTATTTATATACTCTTTAGCTGCGTTTTTTTTAACATTTAAAAATATAGTTTCTTTTGTTTGTACATACTTACAGTTTATCTTAAGTCAAAACTCTTATGCTTAAGATCTAAACTTCTTTTGTAAGGGCATTCATTATTCGTCTATAGCCTTGGCTGCATTATTGTTTTGCATTGCTTTGGTCGTGTTCGCTTTTCCTGTTGCTGTTTGAATGTTTGTCTATTGGTCGCTGGGTCGACTGCCCGTCCGCCCGTCCCTCTGTCCGTCCGTCCGTCTGCCCGCTCGACCGGCCGACGTTTCCGTTTCCGGCGCCTGTACGCCATGTTGATTTTGCCAGGCTCTTTTGCTGCTGTATGTGTGTTTGCTTTGTGCTGTGTGTGGGAGGCTGTTGGTGTGTGTGTGTGTTTGTGTGTGTGTGTGTACGCTTCTTCTCTGGGTTAATGTGCGCACTCGACTGTGCGCAAATTGCTCAAGTGTAGTTGAAGCTGTCCATTCAGTTTTTTATACCCAGTCTCGTATTGTGGGATATTTAAAAAGCGAGAAAACGAGACAAAAAAAAAATAACCTAAACAAATTTCTCATACTTAATTGCCGTCGGCCCATTAGTTTTATCATCATCAACGGCAACATCATTATCATTATCATAATCAACATCGTCATCATTCCCATTGTTCGCATTTTGCCATCGCTTATCTGTCGGCCATTTGGTCGCTTATTGCAATGTCTTACATTCTTATCATTATTAACGCCTCCCTCCCAACCCTCCCTCCCGTTATTCCCATTCCCATTCCGGTTTTCATTCCCGCATCTCATTCGCCATATAGCAAGCTCAACCGAAACCCAACCCAGGTCCTTTTCTATTTCCAGTGACGACACTCGGCGGGCACGTTGACAAAATGACAATAGAAACAGAAGTGCCAACAACAACAACAATAATGAAATTAGAAACTAGCGCTGAGAATTGTATTTCAAATTCTAGATACCCTATTTCTTAAGTAAATGTTAAATCAGTTAATATATAAAGATAGAAGCTAAAACTTTTATATGCATAAATGGAGATATTTTCAAATCAAATAAGGGTTATATTCTTTTAATTTATACTCTTATACATTTTTTTCCATTTTCCAACAATTTCATCTTACTCCAAAGTTGTTAGAGTATTCAAAAAAATACAAAAAAAAGGTCAGGTAAAACTTAAAAAATTGCCCAGGTTACGTTTCTATTGATTTGCCGGCGACTTTTCTTATTTCCTTCTCGGGTCCCTTTTCCCGCCCCCGCAGCATCCATTCAGCAATTCCATATCGTTGCCTAGACGGTCGAACCCTTTTGGCCCTGTGGCGCTTTTTTGGTATCTGTTGCAACCCTCGCTTGGCAGCGTGTCTTTTGTGTCTATTTATTAGCGCTACCTTTCTCTTGTCAGCATTTCTTTTTACCTTTTTTGCTTCTTTCTTTCATTTTGTCAGCTTCATTTTTGTATTTGCAAATCATCATTATTATTTGCATCTCGAAAAGTGAGATATGAGTGGCTTTTCCTTTTTTCACTTTTCTTCGTCGTGTGTCAAATTTTTGTACCTTAATTTTTATGTTAGTTATTTTCTTTCTTATATTTTTATATTTGTTTTCTTTTTTTATACTTGGCGCGCAGCTTCCCCTTTGAATTTCCTTTTGCTCACGGCAACATTTTCTTTATTTTTTTTTCCGTTATCGAACGCTAACAATCTACGAAGGGAGTTAAGGGACTTGCCGGAAATTGTAAATTTTTGTTTGTTGCTGCGTCGTGGCTTTATCTGGTACAGTTACTTGGGAATGGTAATGTGAATGTGAATCGTATTGGATGCCATACAAAGAGCCTCTGCAGCTGTTGCTGCTGCTACTTTTGCTGCTGCTGCTTCTGAGTTTTGAATTACCAGACTCATGTGAGAATATCATTCGTGTTTATTGTGCTGTGTGTTCGGTTATGGAAACCAAGAAAGAAAATTCACATTACGCACATCGTTCAAAAAAAAAAAAAAAATAGAAGAAAATGCCTCAAACTTGTATTCAACAAATTTCTATAGAGTTCTGTGTTGAATTGTGGAGAGAGAGAGAAAAAAAATGCTTGGCGTGAATTATGAAAAAGATGTAACAAAATTTGTTAAATGCTTTTGCAGTTTGTCAATAACTTTTTTTTCTTACATGTGAATCATATTCAAATTGATTTTGCGTGGTGATAAAACTTAGTTCTATCTTTATTAAGACATAACTTTGTGTTATTTAAATTTTACTCTGCCACTTAGCTAGAGAATTCCCACATGAGCTTTATTAAATAACAAATAATTTATACGAACCCCAAGAAATGAAATGTTTGAAATATATTTTACACAACTTGAGAACTTGTTGGCCTTAAGGAATTGGAATGTAGAAAACATTCTCAACAAGTTGACAAACTGAACAGTTGCTTAAAAATTCTTTGGCCCAAATGCGGCTTGGCTTTAACTCCCCCTGGGAATGAACACAACTGGGCGCTTGTGTGTGTGTGTGTGTGTGAGAGTGTTCGTATCTGCGTCTTACAACTCGATAATTGCGGCTTCAATTTGACTTTAACGAAAACTTTCCGAACTTTTTAACTAGCTAGGAACATTGCAGGCCCCACCTAAGAAAAAAAAAAAAATGGAACTTTTCAACTGATGGCAAATTTTTTTTTATGCTTTCTCTGATTCTTTTTTAGCTGCTGCCGGCGCGGCGCCATCGAAATGTGCTTCCACTAAGGCGGCTCAAGCTGTGGCTGCAGCAGGTGGAGCAGACTGGGAAGTGAAGCATAAACGGGCAACCAGACCGACCAGGGCCAAAACTGCAGCTGCGACTGGCGGAATCTGCAAACCAAATCCAACTTAAGTCACATCAAATTAAAATCAACAAGCGGCGCACAAAAAAAAAAAGGAGCTAAAGAAGAAAACCCAGCAGCTGAAGGAAGCCAACTGCAGCTTTTGGCCGAAAAGAGAAAATAGAAAGAAAACAAAAAAAAAAGGCAGCGCATGAAAATGAAGTGCAATAAAAGTCAAATGGCCACGTTAACAATGTGGAAAATTTTTATGGCTCTGCTGGCCGTGGCGCTCGTAATGCCGGCCACATTAGCGCACCAGCACTCGATGGCCGGAGGATCTGGAGGCGGCAACGGAGCTGCTGGACACGGCGTAGGAATGGGCATGGGCATGGGAATGGGCGGCAACTCTGGACTGGGCAAAGATGCACACGGTAAGTTTGCTTTTCCTCATTTTAGTAGTTGTTGTTTTTTTTTGTTTTTTTGATTATTTTAAATGGGCGTCCAGCGTTTGGAGTGCAGCGTGCTGCGCCGCATTTCGAGTGCCGCGTCAATAAATAAATTTAAATATTTAACTAACTCCAAATTCGGAGTTTTGCCAAAAAAAAAGAAGGAACCTTAACACCTCGTTGCCGCTGCTTGGAAAATGGAGGCAGGTTGCAAGTTGGCAAGTTGGCAAGTTGGCAACTTGGCAAGTGGTGCACGTGGCTGGTGCTCTGTGCAGCTTGCCACTGTACGTGTCCGGGCATTTATGATTTCGTTTCGCTTTGTTTTCGAGTGCCCCAACTGCACTTAGCTGCAGCTCCAAGCACTCGCTCAGCGGTGCGATAAAATGCTCCACTCGCTCGTCTAAACTCTCCATTAGCACACAACAAACGCTTATGGAATTTTTAAAAATCAGACAAACAAGTCACAAGGCTGATTCTGTTATATATGTTTTTGGACAGCCTTTAGTAAAATTTTAACAAAATGTATTCATTAACTTTTAATACATAGCTAATTACAATTTCAAATATATTTTTTCTGCTATTCCCCAAAATTTCTATTAGCAAATTATGTTTCTTTGTAGTTATATTATTGCCCATTGATTGCACATAAAGGCTGCTTATGAAATTTATGTGCCAGCCATAAAAAACAGCTCGCTTTTTGTGACTCATTGTCTTTTAGTATTTTCGTAGGTTTTGCTTTGGCCCCCAAAAACTCCACAGAGTAAAAGTAAAACACACAACATTAAGATGTCAACGTAATCGCAATAAAAGTAAAATTTACCATTTGCTTGTTGCTCGACTTTTTTCCTTCCCCCCGCGTTCTTCAACCCGTTACATGTTGTACGTATTGTATAATAATAACATAAAATAATTTATGGTACATGAAAGTCACAAAAATGCGAACCAAGCTTTTCTTCTACCACGCCCAACATGAACCTCAGCTCCTTGCCCCAACTCCAAACTTAGCTCAAGTTCCCCGTTCCACACACTTCACATTTTATTTTGTAACAACAGCTTCATTGGGGCAGCTGCCAGGGGCAGGCAGCAGTTGGCAACTTTCGTTGCGGGCAGCTCTTTACAATTTTGTCACACACACACATACATATATATTTATATATATATATATACTTCTATGTACAATAAGTCGCAATTTCTATGCCTGGCATCGCGTAGAACAACAGCAATAAAAAACAGAGGCGTGGCTTGCCACATTCTCTATTTAGACCAAAGAGAGCAAACTGGATTTGATAATTTTAAATTCATTAAATAAAGTAAACAAATATGGAGAGGAACCTAGGTTCGAACCAAAGTTTGGATTTAGGCATATAGATAATCAGGTTTATTTAAAAAATCTGATAACTAGACATTCTTTTATACTGCAAAATAAAATAACAACAATTCTTACTAAATAGGTTTACTCGATTATAAACTCTATTTTTAAATAATTCTTTATTTAATCTTTGGGAATTTAATTAATTGTATTGTTATACATTCAACTCAATTCAACTTAATAAATTGTCTAAGTTATGCAGTTAAAAACTCGGTTAGAGAAGTCTGTTAAAAAAAGTAACTTTAACTAAGATTTTAGTCAACTTCTTTTTATATGTTATTTTATGCGATCAAAGATTATGTTTAACTTCCATTCGTACTCAGTGATTTTAAAACCAATATACCCTTAATTTGTTAGCACAAAAAACGAACAGAGTATGTTCACATAATAAAGGCGAAAAACTTTCATTTTGTATGGATTTTTTGGGCAACAAGCTGCGCTTTTCTAACGGCTGCAGCGTTGCGTCCTTTGTAATGCGAACTGTGCTGCGTTCGCATCCTTGTCGCTTTGGCGCCTTGTCGCCTTGGCTTCAAGGCGTTTTCGCATTTTTGGGTCTTTTGTTTTAAAGCTTTCGCGCTTTGAATCCTTTTGAATTTGTGGCACGCGCTGCATTTGATGTTGCTTGGTTTGAAATTCACAAACTCTGCTCGCTCGCACAAAGACGCCGAAATTGCAGCGGTACGGCGCAGACAAAAAGGACCTGCCGACAATGTCCTTTGTGCCCGGGCACGTAAATTGTGCAGATAAGCGGCGTAATTTGCTTTTTGTCTCGACACGCCAGCGCTTTAGCCATAATAACTAAAAATTATCCAACTGCAGGCTATGACCGACTAGAAGGATCCTCTATAAAATATGTATTTTATCATAATAAAAATATGAAACTTTTCCTTTGCTTATTTTTGAGATACTTCTTAAGATATTAAAAGGATTTTTTTTTTTTTAAAAAAATACTTAACCAGTTTTAAACTCCAGTTAAAGTTCACTCCCTTCTTTGCCTGCTTGACACATTTCACTCGACAAAGGGTATCAACAGTCGTTAAGACTGGCTTCAGCTTCACAAATTTACAACGCTATAAAATTACAACTCAAACCCGAAAAAGCCGCTTTAATATCTTGCAGATGTTTTCCGGCTCAGCTGTTGTCATTTTAAAATAGCCAAAGCCCAAAAAGGGAAAACCTTTAACCACACACACACACAAAGAGAAAGAGTGAGAGGGATACACTCTGCCTCTCTCTTCCTCTCGTTGCTTCAATCTTAATTAATTAAAGCCGCAGGTGGGCAACATAAAACACCTGCCAACCGCTTGTCAATTCATCTCAGCGGTGATTAAAAATTCAATGGAAATTCGTCACCAGCCCTGACGTCAACTTATTTTATTAGCCATTCCGACAGCCATTGTTTCGGCCAGAGATTTAGCCAAAGATTTATAGTTTTAACCCGTCAACTGTCAAAGCAAAGCTGACAGTTTTTAGGCTGAACGGAAACACATTCCAATAGAGAATTGCTCGGAGAATTTTCAAAACTATTCAAAAGTATTGATTACAAAATAATTTAAACAGGTAGAAAGTATTTAAATAAATATATAAATACATATATATATTTAAAGCAGTAAGGCTAGTTAAGAAGTTAATTATAAATTTATATATTTATGTATTTAATTTTCACCATTTGCCCGACATTTGTTCTTTGCTTCTCTTTATTTGTATTTATTTGCGGATCTTGAATGCAATTAACAAGCGAGTAAAAAAAAGTAGTTGTTGTTGTTGCTGTTTTCTGTTTGTTTGGTACGCCAAAAATCTCCCAAAATCCACTCACGATGCGGGCATAGCACAAGGGTTAAGCTCCCGCAGGAATGCACCTGTATAAACTTGGTCAATGGAAATGAAAAAACTAAAAAAAAAAAAAAAAAAACGGCAACCAGAGCGCAAATAACAAACACACGTTCATTTTTGATGACAGCTTTGCCTTTTTTTGCTAAAGTTTTAGTTCGTTTTATACCCTGTAAACAAGGAAAGTGAGTGAAGACAAGGGTATGCAATAATATAATAATATATATATCTTTTTAAGTCTAACTGTTAGTAAAGTAAATAAAGTTTTAAGGCTTACCAATTTATGCCGTAGGATTAAGTTTTATTCAAAATGTGACACTGCTTACAGGATATCTATCTAGTCTAGCATAATTATAGGTATTTTTTGGTTTCGCCACAAAGTTTGTGCGGGTAACTGCGGTGACAAGTCCCCGAGGCGGCAGCCAACTGCTGCTGCCGCTGCTGCACTCAACATGTTGACAAGTTTTTCGGTTTGTGCGGACAAACTTAGCAAATGGCCAAACTGTCAGTTGGCCACTCACTCAGTCTTGCCGTCAGTTCGTCCTTCAGTCAGTTAGTCACTCGACTTGACTGTTTACAGTTGCACGTTGCATACTTTTAGGCGCCTGCTTAGCTGCAATGCATTACATCTCTCTCTCTCACTCCCTCTCACTCTTTCTCTATCTCTCTCTCTCTCTCTGTGTTGCGTTCGCTTGCTGTTAGATTTATTATGGCCTGGCTGTGCTTCGTCTCTCGTTGTTGTTGTTGTTGTTGTGGACTTTGCTTGGTGTGATAAAATGCTTGACACTTTTCTAAACGGCCAAAGTTTCTTGGCTGGCAAGAGATTGTCGTTTGCCCCCTCAACCCTGCTTATGCCTGTAACTCTGCAGCTACTTTTTAATGCGTTATAATGCTTGTCTCCCGCTGCCAACCCCCCCTCCTTTCTCCTCTCCTCCTCCTCCTCCACCTCTGTGCGTTCCATCTGCGTTTTCTGTCTTTGCAGTTTGTTGACATTGTCTGGCTTACAGAGCGCATAAAGTGGAAATGATTTACGCAGTTGCTGGCTTGCATGCATGCCAGTGTATGTATGTGTGTGTGTTTGTGTGTGTGTGTTTGTGTGTGTGTTTGGCCCAAAGTGCCAGGCATAATAAATAGCCCAGCTTTTGGCCTGGCACTTTTGTCAAATAGCTCGCAACGCCCCAAAAACATGTGCAAAGTGTTTTGCTAAAAGTTACCTGAGAGAAATTCTGCTGCTGCTGCTGTTGTTGCTGCTGCTGCTGCTGCAGAGCTTAAGGCCAATGGGGAAAGTTTAGCCCAATCCCCAGCTAAACAGTCAGTTAACTACCTCAACCAGTTGGCCAACAACTTTTCAATCAACTTGCCAGAGCTCTCTCTGAGTTTGTCAGCTGAAACAATTTGCCTCAAACGTTTAGAAACCAATTTTTATACACAGTTTGCACACAATTTGTGCACGCACAAAATAAAAAAAAATTATATTGACCTTGTGTGCTGCCATTTTATAAATATCTTATGACCAGTATGAAGGTCAAGTTGTCGATAGAAAAGTTAAAGTTTCTTTGCCTTGCTTTATAAATAAACTTCTGTTGGAGTTTAATAATCATATGCTTAGCTAATAATTTGGTTGGACTCAACTTTAACTCTAATTGATAGTTTGGTCTGTGACCAGAAAGTAGCTCAAACGAAATTCCAAAATAGTTGTTGTTCAAAATAGATTACTATAAATATGTGTTTTATTCTAAAAGTGGCCTAAATTTAACTAGTTTGCCCTGAGGTTAGTTTATTGAGGCCAGCTTTTGCCTGTAAGCTTCTATATAAGACTAAATATATTTTCTATATGTAGAGCTGATTAATGAAGATATTGAATTGTATTTGTTTTTTCTCTTTAGGTTAAAGGCCTCAATAAAAGCTGATTTCCTGCACGTGTACAAGTTATTTCTCTATCAATAGTTGTTTAATAGTTAATTAACATTTTCGTTTGTAACTTAATTCTTTCTTCACGTAGAACCACAAATTATTGGTGTATTTATAGGCGGCAATTAAAAAATAGGCCACGCCTTCCATTTTGTTGCTGTTGTTGTTGTGGTTCCTGTGCGATTTTAGCCCAAAACACGAGCGTAATAACAATTGGTCAACAGGAAATGTTGCGGGTCAGACGGTCAACCCTTTTGTTGATTATTCGTGTTTGTGCTCTGTTTTTTCTTTCTCTCTTCTCTATTTATATGTTTGTATTTTTTTTTTAATTAATATTTATGGCTGGCCGCACTAACAAATGGGTGCTATACAACATTTTTAGGCAGCGAGTCAATGGACGAGGCCGTGTCCTGTTTTCCGTTTCGTGCGGGCGAGTGATTATGTAATAATTAACTGAACATTAACTATTTGTAACCATGAAATTCCAAACCACCAGCTCACGTGTTCAAAAGCAAACAAAATTAGATGAAAAAAACATTTTGAAATAAAACCAAAACAAAACAGAGAAAGAACACACAATAAAATATTTGTATTTAGCTCGCTGACACGAAAGCAGAAAAGCAAACAAAAGTTTGGTTAATTATTTGAAAAACGAGCCAGAAGTACACTAACGAATAAGATTTATTTGAATATTAAATATGCAACTCCAAAATAAATTTAATCTAACTAATAACTAAAGTAATTTTTATATTCAAAAATAATTGTATAATTGAATATATTTCCTTACCTTTTTTTATCTATCGATTTGCATTTTGCGCAAAACCCAATGCAAAGTTTATTAACCCTATTGAAAGTGAATTTGGAATGGCTCTAAGCAAATATTTATGTTTAATTTTTAGCGTAATTTTTACGTTAGATTTAACACCCAGCAAAAACAAGTCGCTGCCAACGTTGCGTATACGTAATGGCCATCGGAATGTGCCAGCGCTGGAGCTGTGTGTGTGTGTGTGCTTGTGCTTGTGCTTGTATGCGTAGCAACTATAACAATAAATCTTATTTATGTGTTTTTGTGCGATTTTTATGAGTTGATATTTGATACGAGAGGATATATATTTTTTGCGTGGGTTGCCAAATAGTTTAAATAAATGGTTGGTCGAGAAAAATGAAAATGAAAATAATGCTATAAAATTCAAATCCAAGCGGAAACGGAAATGGCAAATGCGCTGGTCACGCTTCGCTGCGAAGGAGAGAGGGGGAGAGGAAAAGAGAGAGAGCTCTCTAATCTAATTTAAGCTGCCATTAGTGTTTAACACTCGGCCAGGCCCACAATTTTTGGGGGGCAGCCCAACAAAAACCATTCCTCAACAACTTCATCAATCAAAGGCTGCGCAACGCAGTTTGCATGCGTCCAAACGACTGCCCCAAAGAGGGAGGGAAAGGGGGAGGAGGGGAGGTTGGGGAGGGTATATGGTATATGTGCGTGCCATCAAAACGCGTTCGCTGCGCAATTTAAGTTGAGGAACTTGTACAAAACACGCGCCGCCGCCTTTAGCGTATTCTAAATAAAAAAAAAATAGAGAACGCTGGCTATGAATTTCCATTTGTGGCATGTGCCGAACGTGTTGCAGCTAAACAAGCCGAATATTCTGGGCCACATTTGTTATTTAATGAGCGATGTAGCAGATCTATCATTGTTTTTCTAGTTGTGCAGAAAAAGGCAGGCAAAAGTTAATAACATGGAATTCAACATGTAGATTGAACTTAGTTTAATAATTTGATCAATCATCAACGTGACTTACGTTCTTTTGGTCGAGATAAGTTGGAAGTGAAAGTAAATAAGCTTTTATTAAAACAGCTAAAACATAAATTCAAAAAAGCAATTACTAACGAATTTAATAATCCATTAAATTTAAGTATCTTAATAATCTGATAAATGAAATCAGGTCATAATATCAACATTTACACTTTGTTTAATTAACTTTGTAATTGAACACAAATGCATAACAATGGGAAGCGCCGAGATGAGAGGCTGCAAAATGTTATCTATTGTTCAGGTGAGGAGGATGGGGAGGGGGGAGGGTATCTGTCAGTTGTGGCACTTTTATCGATTGCCTGCGAATCGCGTTTCATGTTTACAAACATTTTCAGCCTTTGGCTTTGCTAACTTTTTGCAGGGGCTGGGGGGCGTGGCACGCCTCGATTTCTTATTGTAATACTTGGAAGTAATTGATTTTTAAACTTGACACCTTGCGCTAAGCGGCTTAGCGATGGCAACGCGCGACCCTCGAGACCTGCCCCGCCCCGCCCGCCCACCCTTCCCCCTCCTCCGCCCTATCATTCCCACCTATTGTTTGCCATCGACGCTTTTGTATTTTAGCTGAAGCACTTCTCGCCCCTCACCCCTCGCCACCAACTTTCCTTTTCACGTGACGCGAGCTTTGTGTTCGCTTCTCGTGTTTTGTTTTATTTTTTGTTCCGTTCTTTTCGTTTCGTGTGTTTCCTTCTTATTTTTTTTTTGCGACAAACAATACAAAGGACCAGAAGCAGGACCTGAATTTGTAGTTGCAGTAACGCGATATGGCTCATTAGTGGATTTAACGGTGTGGGGAGGGTGGGCAAATGGGGGAGGGAGTGGGGACGAGTTTAGATGATTTGTATTTGAAGCATTTCGTTTGGGGGGGGCTTTATGCGTATTTGATTACAAAAGTGCTTTATGCAGCTGAACGTTGGAAAGAGGCCAGCGGCAATTTAAATGGGCATTTCTAGCTGGCGCTGCAATTAGAGTTGAGTGCGTCGTTGTTCAACACTGACACACAAATATGAACAGCAAAATGCTTTTAATTTATTGCGACACTAATATACATTAATGTCTTTGGCCAACTTCAAAGACGTCGCCAGGTCAGACCGGGCGAGACCTCAGACTCGGCCAGACAATTAAAAGTCCATGGCCCAGAGAAATGTTAATGACATTTCGCACCAGGCTCCAAGTCGTCTCCGGCTGAGTCCGCCAACCACTTTGGACAACTCCAAAAGGAGCTGAGTAACTGCTGCTAACAGCGACGACTTGATGATGAAGGGGGGCAGGGGTGAGGGGGAGGGGGCGGCAAGTCGCGGCAGTCTGCACAAATTTGAAACTACCGTAATTTGCATATTTTAAGTTGACTTTTATTGCATTAAAAATGGCAGTGGCTTTGCCATTTTGGCCGCAGCTGTAAAACTGCCATGGCCAACACCCCAAAACGACCGAGGGTAGAGTGGGGGGGGGGGGGGGGGGCAGAGTTGGGCTTCCACTTCATTCTGTGTACTGTGGTTAGCAAAGCGGCAAATGGCTTAAGTCTTTAGATATGTAATGAAAATCTTAATAAATACTAAGGAATGTCTTTTCTAGAGTATACTAGTATTCTATATGGTAAAGAATATATTTAAATTATAATTAAATAAATAGAAAATAATCCACTTATATTTTTGAGTAAAAACAAATTTTAATTTTTAATATTTTTATATTTTATATTTTAATAAATTAACTGATTAAGAAAAAAACATGGCAAATCTGAGCATTTTTTTTAAGTGCATTATTTAAATACTCGTCTATAAATCACCCCAAAAATTTGTTGTATTTATTTAACAATATATTTTGCAGCACTGTGCATTAGTTTTGTTGCTGTCGTCTGATTCGTCGTCTAGCGGCCGTTTTTGCCTTCGCCGCATGTAAAACTAGTGGAAGACAGATTACAAAAATACAATTAAAATGTTTTAGTGAAAATTAACTGCAGTTTAAATAAAATGCAACGTTTGGCCGGAAATGCTGAAAGTTCCATGCTAAACAAGCAGCCCACTTCTCTCTCTCTCTCTCTTCCACTTTTTCCTTCTCATTCTGCCCCCCTTTCAAGCACTTGCTGGTTGCTTGTTTTCTTTAGTTGGTTTTAGTGGTTAAGGGTTTTACGTTAAGTATACGCACCGTGTTTGAGGGCGGGAACGAAATGCAATCGAAGCTGTTTGCTTAAGGTGTGGCTTGATGTGGATTTTGCAATTTGTTAGACTTGTGCTTCTTCGTCTTCTTCTTGTTCATCTTGGTCGTCGTTGGCAGCTTGGACGCTGTCGCCAACATCATCATCATCATTATTATCATTATTTTCATTATCAGCAGCAGCTGCTTGTCTACTTTGTGGCTGCTTTCGTTGTTGCTGTTGTTCTTTGCGGCTGGCCTAGAAACTTAATTGAAAAAGAAACACACACACACACAAACACAAAGACTTACACGTTAACTGGCGTCTGCCTGAAAAGAGGTTTAATTTAAATAAACTACAAGCAGCAGCAGACTGTATTAGCCTCAGCTAAATGGGTTCGCTTCAAGCACTTTGGGCCCCGGTTCAGGTGTTGCCATTTGCTGCGGCTTAGACACTTTTAGATATATTCTTTATTTTTATTTTTTTTTTTTGAGAATGTCTTTTACCCTGGTCATTTGCAGCTGCCGCTTGTTGCCTTGGAGTCGACTCATGTCGCCTTAAGGGTCTTCTGCTCGACTGCACCGAACCTCGAGCTCAGTGTCCAATCAAAAGTCTGTCTTGTCTTGTCGCTACACGACATTGAGTTAAGATAAGGATTACGTAAATATGGTTAAAAAGAATGAGACTCGTGTAGATTGAATTCGCTTGAATTGAGACTTTAAGTGCACTAGAGAAACTCCAACAACGTTCAGCTTAAAATCTAACATAAATGTTGCCCTTTTAACAATTTGAATAAAAACAGAATTCATTAGGCTTTTCGATATAAATAAAAAAAAGCCAAGTTAAATATAAAAACATACATCCAAAAGTTATTTGCA
Organism: Drosophila lacertosa; assembly: GCA_004143845.1. NCBI lineage: Eukaryota > Metazoa > Arthropoda > Insecta > Diptera > Drosophilidae > Drosophila > Drosophila lacertosa. Next base: position 7,307 of record SCDZ01000068.1, on the reverse strand, counting down.
CTCTCGCTGAGTGGAGAAGCTAAACTCTTTGATCTATTATAGCGCCTGCCCAGGCATATTAAATTAAAGAAATGCCAATGCCCTTGGCTGCCCAATTGGGCATGTTCACTATAAATAGCCCACAAAAAATGTTGGCAACAACAACGAGAAAAAAAAATTGTTCAGACTGATGAAACTTTAAACCCAAAAGGCAACTGTGAAGGCAAACGCCAGCATTAAGTTTATATAAATTTTTAATAAAGTTTGAAGCTAGAAACTGTTATTTTTAGACACCCATCGACAGGGATGAGAGTGGAGTAGGGGAAGAAGAGGGGGAGGGGGAAGGGGAACGTTGACGAAGCAGCAGCAGATAAAATATGACATTTATAGCGCCCGAATACGTAAAAGTTGAACGCACCCGTTGAGAGGCAGCCACAGGAGCAGCCGCAGGAGCAACAGCAGCAGCACTTTGAATTTTATGTGGCTTATATAAGGACTGCGTAAGGATATCAGCGGAAAGGGGGGGGGGGGGGGAAAGATGGAAGATTTTTCCCACTCTCCATTTTAAGTGTAACCCCAGCTCAGCGGGTGCAAACGCAACTGGCGGCGATTTTGATTGCGGTTTCTATTGAGTGCTGGGTTTGGTGGCTTAGTGGGTGGTTGATCCCTGTGGGAGAGGGGGGGGGGGAGGGGACCTTCTAAGGATACAAAAAATTGGCAGCTGGTGTCTGTTTAAGTTATGGGCTGCGTTTAATGCAAGTTTCTTGCACTTTGGATTTGGGAAAGTACGTGAAACAATATATATAAAAAAAGAAGAAGAAGATTAAGTAGACACGCGTTTAGCAAAGCGTTTGAATATAAATTGTGGAATTATTTATTACAGATGCTTGTGGTAAAATATAAAGGGGGACAAAGACACACATATATAAAACATATTGGTATCATAAGTTAAACCCCTTAAGTATTGGGAAATACTTTCAAATTTCAGTCTTTTGCATTATCAAAATATGTTTAGAAATTTATAGTGCAATATATAAACAAAAGTCAAAGTATTTGCCAACCAATTCCAACTTTCCATAAAACAAATACAAAAAAAAAATGGTTGTCAAAACTATAGACAGAGTTTGGTCAAAGTATATAGCAATGAATAAGTTTTGGCATCCTGTTGCAAGCATAAGACACACACACACATGTCTCTCTCTCTGTGTGTGTGTGTGTGTGGATTTTCATTCATTTCAACATTTACCAAAGTTTTATTAAATTTTTGCCGCCTTGTTGCCACATAAAGCACTTGGCAAATGTAAATTACACATGAGCAAACAGCACAAAAGCTGGAATAATATTTGAAGCAAACACACACACACACAAGCACACGCACACACACAAACACACACGCGCATATACTGAGGACATTTATGGCAACACCTTCTAATCAAGCAAAGAGCTTAAAATAAAGTAAAGCAAAGAATGAAATAAAAGATATTATGAAATTTCAAACACACCCTACACAAAACTCGCGCACATGTGTGTGTGTGTGCGTGTGTGTGTATGGGTGTGAACACACACATGTTCGCTAGTCAGCTAGACAAGGAATACACTCGTTCCATTTTTCTTTTTGGGCGGGGTAAACACAAGACGAAAAAAAATATTACACACATAACTGTCAAGCAGGCTGGAGGTTGTCTAACAGCCTGTGTCCTTTACCAACCCACCCCACCCCTCTTCACCCCCTTCCAGTTTCGTGCGTGTTTGTTAATGAAATGTTTGCCTTTCGCATTTAGTTACGCTACGTTAGACACTTTTGCTTATTAGTGTAAAGCGCAACTTAAACGTTGAAAGCAGCCAAGAGACACAGACTGAGACAAAGATAGAGACAGAGACAGAGAGAGAGACAGCTAGAAAGCCAAAAAGACAGCGGCAACAACAATGTCCCTGTCTTATTATTATTAAAAGACAAGCCAAAGAAATGTCGCCCGCACAAGGTTCAAGGTTACAAATGTGGCTGCCTACAATCTTATGTTTCATAGCCAAGTTTTAAGAAGAATATAAATATACATATATATATATATATGAACATATATGTCTATCTCCATCTCCCTCTTTCCTTCTCTCACGTATGGCGTTCGCTCAGCTGGCAAGTTTTTCGGGCAATTAAAAAATTAAATTGTGCATATGTCACGTAGGAATTGGGTATCCTTTTAGACAGGCTAAGGACTTCTTGCCTTTTTAAGTTTAATTGGATTTTGAGCGCTGCGAGGCAACGAGCGAGCCTTAACAACAATAATGTTTAATTGAGCACACACACACACACTCGCACACACACTCGCACACACACATGCACATGCACACTAAATAGTAGAAAATATTACACAATTTGGAATTTCATAGACCCAATTAAAATGCTGCCTTCACGTATATTTAATCAGCCTAAAGATGAGCATTTTTAAGCTTTTAAAATAAATTGCATGTGAAATGTTTTATTTGCATATTTTCCATTTTACAATATTTAAACTAACTTGCTAAGTTAAGGGGTTAAAAACTTTAAATGGGCATTTTACTTTGTTTGCTTATTTTTTTCATATATGTATATTTTTCTATCAAGATGTATTGAAAAAAACTTAAGGCTAATAAACAAAGTATTATTTTTAAATTTAATATTTTCATAAGCCATATTTTATATTTGCTTGCTTTTCGTAGATTAATTGATTAAGATTCATATAGGTGAAAATTTTGTTAACTATTTTTTGCTCCATTTTATTTATATTAAATTTACTTTTCTTGTGAAAGCTGAGTATGAAAATGCACAAATTTGCTCACCTTTCAACCTTTTAACACAAGCTGTGAAAATATTGCTAAATATTTTCGCTTGTTACCAATATTTGATGTACTTTTATTGTTATTGTTGTTATTGCCAGTGTGATATTTGATATGCGCAAAGTGCCAAATGGCAAATTCCCAAAATTGTTGTTTTGGGCAAACCGCACTATAAAAACATTTTTGGTCTGGCAAAGAAAATGCGAAGCAGCGACGAGAAGTGTTTGCATAGCGTCAAAGTAAAATATTTTATCGACACGCACATTCAGACACAATTTGCCCTCGCACCTTGGTTGGCCTTGTTGTCTTGGCTCGATTCGCATGTTAACAACAGCAACAAGAAAATACAATATATATATATATATGTATGTATATATATTGCATGGCAGACTGTGTTTTATCTTTAGATTTAACCTTTGTGCGACAAAAGCTTTTAATATGCAAATGTCTAAATGAGCGGCCCAGTCGAGCTGTTTAAGCGTCCTCAACTCCAACTCCAACTCCAACTTTGGTTTTTGGTATGCGAAATGTGCCTCGGTCAATTGGTACATTTGCACATTTCATTAACGCGGCCAGTTGAATATGACCTCCCCCTCCCCCTCCCCTTCCCCTGCCCCTCTCCTTGTTCTCTTCTCAGTCCACTCTAGTCTTAACTAGCTGACGCAGCGGGAAAGGTTCTTGCTTTGATGTTGTTGCTTTAACTTAACCAATGGGATATATGGAAATTCCCTATGTGTGTGTCTGTGTGTGTGTGTGTGTGTGTGTGTTGGCCTTCTCATTTCAACACACTTATTCATGCACATTTGCATATCATTATGTGTATTTGGGCCAAGCCAATGGCAACAGCTCCAGCTCCAGCTCCATTTCGGCCCACTCATAGTTTTCTCTCCCTCTCCTACTCACTCTCTCTCTCTTTCTCTGTCGCTTCACTCGACCGCTCATAATAACGCCTAGATTTAGGATTATGAGCTGGCTGAGTTTTGTGGCTCGCCGCTAAAACATGTTCGGTATGTCAGTCAGTAAATCTGTGCTGTTGGCCAAGTTAACAGTCGCACGGCGCACAGGTGTTGGCGGGTTATTAACTTGGCATTTCCAGCAGAAATGTTGACTTGATTTTTAAATTGCATTTTCCCCATTTCATTTGCACACTTTTAACAGCTGTATTTAAATAAAGGAAAAAACTTTTATGTGAATAATAAGCTTACTTTAATGCTAGTTATAACACCTAATTAAATAATTGAAATAATACTTCTTAATAAATATTTATTAGTATAAAGCAAAGTACTTAAAACTTAAATATTATTTAGTATGTTTTTATATTAAAGTTTGTGGCTGGCATACATTAATTTATAAAAGCGCTGCCAGCTATTTCAATTCTGATGTGCCACATTTGCCACAATTGTTGTCAGCTGAAGCTATTTCAATGCCACACACTTCACACACACACACACACATGCACAGAATTTATATAGCTGAGCCGACTTAAAAGGCCGCAACAATCGGTGGCAGCTGCTGCCAGTCGAGGATGCTTAGCTCAGCATAACATGGCCAACATAGCTGTTGGCCCCACGCATATAGAATCGTGCATATATATATTATATATGTATATTCATATATATATATATTCAATAGCGACGCTTACGCGGCTGCCCTTTGACCTCTTATTTCGTCCCCTTTTGCGTCCCAGCTGCGAGCTGTGTTGATATGATGAGCGATTTTAACACTTGGGCGATGACATTTTTAAAGCAGAATGTTGCAATATTCAACCCACTTTTATATGGCCAACAACAACAACAACAACAACAACCATCAATGTGTAGTTATGACATTTGCCCGCTGCGGCTTATGGCAAGTTGGTGGCAACACCAAAACGAAATAGGACAACGTGTGGGCGGCCCGGGAAACTGAGTTGGGCCAAAGCCAAGTCATTTTTTATGACAGCTGTGGCATACACTTTTCAAAATTACGTTTTGCGGATATAAAAAAAAAAAAATAGAATTTTCCACTCTTTTAAATTTATCACTAGCTAAAAATGGATTTTTGGTTAAAAAAAAATTCCATATAATTATATATTTTTAGGACTGTTATCCAAAACTTGTTTAGAGGGCATTAAATCTAATTTTATTTAGCCATGTTTCGTTTTTTTCAATTATCCGTTGGCTGACAGGCTTGGCTGCCACATTTAGATAGGGTATTTCAAATAATAATCAAATATAAATGCTGCTATTTCATTGTTATGTGTTGACGTTGTTGTTGTATTTATTGTTGTTGTTGTTGTCGCTGTTTCGCGTTGAGCCAAAAGCCACATAACCAACTGGCAATGACATTTGACAGGCACACACAAACACACACATGTGTGTGTGCAGACTTTGTGTACACTCACTCACATAAGTATACATACATTGATAAGCGCGTGTTTACATTTACACTGGGGAACCACCGAAAACGAGGCATACCAAATGTTATTTATATACAAAAAAAAAAAACATAAAAAAACGGGAGAACAGAAAAAACTGAAGAGATAACAAGTTATATTATTTTGTTACTGTTTTTGCTGATGTTGTTGTTGTTGTTGTTGTCTGGTTTTGTTGGGTGTCCTTGGGGACGCTGGCGCTTGGCTTGTTGAAATTTCATGCGCGCTGATTTGCAGCGCAATGGAGAACACACGGCGTATGCTTCATATTTATCGCGAGCGCCGCGCACACACACACAATCATTTTTAATTTATTTGCAAGCCCTACAACTGTGCACGGAATCCTTTTAAAATCTGCCACGCACAACAAACGAAATGTAATTTAAATTTAATTAGCTTCGCACAAGTGGGCTGCAAAGCCAAGGCCGTGATAGTTCCCAGTTGCAATAATTCTTTAAAAAAAAAAAATATAAATAAAGAGAAAGATGAATAAGAGGCAGAAAAGCCAGTAAGAAGAACCGCAGCGTTGACTTTTTCTGCCGCAGCACAAGAAATAATTACAATACTTTATATTTATCAGGCCGTTGTGCGTAAAGCTTCATTTATGCGCAGACTGCAAACAACAATGATATATATATATATATATATATATAGTTGATATATATAGTATATGTTGGCATGTGTGTGTGTGTGTTTCTCTGGTACAGATGCTCTGAGCTCTTTTGTAGTGTAATTGGATCAGCATTAGCCGAGCTCCTCCGGCGCAGGCAGCAGCTTCCTCACTCGGCACATGAAAAAGGCAGGAAATGATATAGTCAAGAGGTCACAACACTAATGCGAGACTACCAACTAGCAGGCTTAGTGTGCAGCCGAGCCACGAGAAAGCGGGACAGCAATAATTGAGGTGCGAGCGAGAGCCACTGAACATAAGAACATAAAGCGGCATACACATGAGACAGCGGCTAACGAGGTCAATTGTAAGTTATTTCCTTCAGCCAGTAACAGTAAAAGCCACAACAACAAAAGAAACATAAGATGAATACAAAAAAAAAAAATAGAAGGAAAACACAAGTAGATAGAAATTTGTGAAGCTAACCAGGAAACCGGCCAGCATGAATATCATTAATGGCCAAAGACCGCTAAAGACTGTTGTTGTTGTTGTTGTTCAACCAGGAAGCTGACCAAGCCAGCCAGCCAGGCAGTAAATGCGGCCAACTCAACGTTAGAACAGTCAACAAGAATGGTGTAAAGGCAGAAAGGGTTTTAATAGGCACTTAAAAAAACAAAGCACTAGAGAAAAAAAATATTTATAATAGATCTTTTAATAATGAAATAATAATAATAAATTAAGTATTTTATTTAATTTAATTTTATTTAAAAAATAAATATTAAATCGATCTTTCTTCTGGATAATTCAATTTATTTTATATTAAATAGATATATTAAATAGATCTTTTAATTGACTCTTATATCATCCAATTGATGGCAACTATAAATAAGTAAATATCTATAAAATATTCACATTCTTATCCCTTTGCTATAAGGCAACTTTTTCTAGCTTGTCTTTTGTCATTCATTTGATTAAAATGTGATTAATTGAGAGATGTCATTCTATATCATTTAAAATTAAAAAAAGTACCCAGCTCTCTTCTGACAAAACCAAAAATTTTAAATGCATGCAACAATATTTAATTTATGCACAATATTTTTCAACTTTTACATGTCTAACGAGTCTCATTTAAAATACCATCAGAGGAGAAATGCATTTTAAATTTTTAGCACAATAAAAGTGCTGAAAGACACAGAGTGAAAAATAGTTGAAAAATGAAATTGTGTCACCTAATTTTTACAACAGCTCTCAAGCTACGCATCATTGCACACACACAAACACACACACACACAAACAGAGAGAAAGTGACGCTTGTTTGTGACGCGGAAGTGTTTCGATACCGCTCCGCTGCGAACGAGAATTTCACATTATCTATGCGAAAAAAAATACAAAACTTTAGTAAAAGTATCCGAGAAGGCACCCTACGTACCCGAGAAGTGAAGTGGCAAACCGCGGTTAGCTATTTCGCGCGGAAATCAGGATTATATCCGA